>JBBPRR010000448.1:0-23071 GCA_038093115.1 Hortiboletus flavorubellus
GTTTTCAGGGATGAGTTGGAGCTAGTGATTGGCACGCTTGGGCCTGAGCCCAGGCTTTTTTGGGTCTCGTGCGACGGCGAGGTGGGCGACAAGTGAACGAGCCCGCGTGTGGGCAGGCTGTACGGCGCCGGCGGTGGTTTTCAGGAACTCGGAGTTAGTGACCACTGGCGTACTTGGGCCAGAGCCCGGGCTTTTTTTGGATCTTGTGCGACGGCGATGTAGGCGATAAGCGAACACGCCTGCATGTGGGCAGGTTGTACAGCGCTGGCGGTGGTTTTCAGGGACTCGGAAGCAGAGTTAGCGACCAGCGCACTTGGGCCTGAGCCCAGGCTTTTTTTGGTCTCATGTGACGGCGAGGTGGGCGATGGGCGAACGGGCCAGCAGTGCATGTACAGGGAGGATTCCCGCGGGTGGTCGAGTGATGGTGGTGAGCGAGTGTGGGAGAAGAGGACGGGTGTGCGCGCTCACTCATGCAACAATGGGATGGGGGAGATGGCACACTTGCGCGACAGCACCATGATTGTGGGATGGGTGGGTATGCTTGCGCGCCTGTGCGACGGAAGATTGGCGAGCACGTGCGCAGCGTCATCGGTGGAACAAATGCGCCATGCAGACTTGGTGTCGGGAGGCGTTGAGGATAATTGCGACTGCGAAGGTGAAAAGATGAGATACGAGGCCAAGTTCCGAAATAATGTCGATGTCGTGCGAGGGCTTATAAGCCCTTGTGGGAACCTCCCACATTGTATCATCTTATCAATATTGAGATCTGTGAACAAGGATTACATCAAAGCGCCGCAAGATTGTACGTTCCGTGTCAGCATTATCAGCCTGTCATTGTTGGGTCATTGTATTCACAAGGTCTTATAAGCACTTATAAGGCCTTGCTCAGGTCCACATTCTCGAGTGACATTGATCGTGATCACAACGTCACAAAAGTACATATAAGGCTAGGGTGGTGGTCGTGATGCCATGCATAATCAAACCAGTAGTGTACAGGTACAAATCTACAAGAACAACCGACACGAGAAGAGTGTCTATAGCACCGTAGATACACCACGGGGTTCCAGGGCAGCTGTCTCAGGCTCGTCGCCAGCTTCCGACGCTGGTCTAGTTATGATATTGCGCATCTTCGTAGGGTCGAAAATAGTGTTTGCTAGAGCGGCGAAACCCAGTGGTGACACCAAGAGATAACGATAGCGAACCTCTAAGCTGCTGGCGTCAATAGATGCAAAGCTGATGGAACCAAGAGAGACGAACGTACATTTGCGAATCCGAACTCGTAGATTGCGGGTGAAGCCATGCTGGGGTCCGTTCAGAATTCAGGTCGCGGGTACCACCCTATTCTGGGGGACGAACAGAAGCCGAAGGCGGTCGCCGTCCTCAGCGAAGCTTCTAGTTCGGGTGGTCCTGAGGCGAACTGTGTATTAGGTGAGAGGGACGGCAAAATGTGGAGCGGATCAGAAGCCTCTGTGGGGTAACCTATGTAAACATAGACCGTCTTATGGTGGTGGCTCAGGCGGGGATATAAGGACAGGAAGTCTCCATGACAGATCACTGCAAACTCGAGGTGGACCTGACCGTCAGATTAGCCTTCACTGGCCCGCGGTGGGATTTCTGCCGTTTCAAACCGTAGACAGTGGAGGATTTCGAGACAAACAATACGATTGCTTGGCTAGAAAATGTGTACGTGACCGATTACGATTGGAAGCAAAGCGTACGTCACGCGTCACGCGTCATCGATGATCAATCGGCTACCAACTCTCCTAACCAAGGCTGCTCACCACCTCCATTGACCGCACGTACCGTGCAAATCAGTCAGGCAGACAGAGACACGTCCATCATAGCAATGCAATGAATGTGGCGAGGTCTGTGAAACGTAAAAGCTGCAAGGAACTAGTAAGAGATGCGTAACGAGAGCATATTATACCACGAACGCGGCGGCGATACGGCGTCTCAATCAAAGCCATTAAAAAAAATGCGACATCAGGATGAGGAACGTAATAATCTACCTTAGTACGTATGTGCGATGTCCCATGCAAGTCCGTTCGAAATGTCTATGAAAAATCCCCAAGACGAGATGTACAAGCGAAAAAAAGGGAAGGGCACGCCTAGTCCCAGACTCTGCGCAGCGTGGTGAACCCTGAGAGGAAAACGACAAGCAAGGTGGTGAGGAGAGCGATTGACGCGGGATGAGCCTTGAATTGTTCGAGTGCACCTCCACAACCCGCACACTGCCAGCCTGAAGAGGGAACAAATCGGTCGGATGGGAGGGAGGACAGGATAAAAGTGACATACCACTTGCTAGTGGTGTGTACGGCTGCGGGGTATACAGCGCAAACCGAAGTTGGCTGTTTGGTGCAAGGTACCCAGGAGTTGCAGCCGCGCTGGGACCGCCTGGACCGAATACGAGGAGGGTATAGTCTGCCTGTGCGAGGGGCAGGTTGGGGTTGGCGGTCTGGTAACCATATGGATACCACACGACGCTTTGTGCGTTGCCCGCAATGACGCCGTTCGATGGGCCTACAGGATATGTGTTTCCGTTTTCGCAGGCGGCGGACACGGTTATGGCGCTGGGAGCGACCGCGAGGTAGCTGAAGTTCCAGCCAAAGGTGACATATTCACCGGGTGCAATCTTGTAGTAGGAGGTGGATTGGAGTGGGGGTTGGGTGAAGACAATCTCTCCTGGGTTTCCATTGGCAGCGACGGTGGAGACGGCAGTTGCGTTTGGGTTATACCCGGGGCCACCTGTGATGCCAAAGACCTGGGATGCAGAGCCGGTAGCGGAAGCAGTGGTGGCGGCATTTGAGGCTGAGGAGACGGACGCAACAGTGGTCTGTTGTTGTCTGCGGTCGATGGCCATGGGGGGGATAAGGAGGGGACGACGAGGACGTGGATGGAACCGACTCGGCTGTCAGCCTCACTGTCACACACTCTTTTTGGAGGTCACGCAACAACGCCGCGCCAAACGCCGAAAACCACGCTTCGCTTCTGACACAACAAATGGACGATTTGATCGTGGAGGAAGACAAGAGACGCCTCGAACCCGAGGCAACCCACGAGGAGGATACACAACCTGATCCTGATGAGGAACTCATGCTAGACAGGGGGAATGGGAGAGTTTGGTTAGTCAAGGTGGGCATTCATCCTGAACACAAAGCCTCGAAGCCTCGTTATCTCGCCACGCGTCTTACCCATTGTAAAAGATACCCAAGCATTTGATGGCACGATGGGCAGCTATTGACAAAGAGGACGTCCACCTTGCCACAATACGTATCTATCAAAATGCTGTCAGCTCCACGGGACGGTCACCGCGCATTTTCCTCTTTCTGCCACCTGATCCCAACGACCCGACCCCCCGTGCAGCAGATCTACCTTCTTTTCCCCCGGATGCCGCATACATACCTGCTGGAGAGAACGGTGTCCATGTGGATAAATATGAGTTGGATATGGTGAATGAAGCTGTAGAAAACCAACTCGTTGTTGCCGAGCGTCCCAAGGACCCTGCTCCTCCTCCGCCAGGAACAGCCGCAGCGCATACATATAATCCTCGCGCACGGACAACAATTCTGACAGGTCGTATCAAGCACGAGTGCGGTTTGAGGCCGCTTTTCAACGAATCATACAGGCGACAAATGCGGGAGAGAAGTCGTGCATATAATACCCCACGAAGACAAATTCGCATGATTGAAGAAGCGGGCCTCAGCGGTGGCCGTGGCGGAATTAACAGGCTGAGCAGTGGTGTGGCCACGGGCTCGTTTGCTGATATGATTGTTAGCGTCCGTTTTCACGGCATAGGGAAACAACTCACGATTCTGATCAGAAAACAAAACCAAAACCCGTCAAAGGTACCTTCGAACGCATGGCCCGTCTACCGCGGAATCAGTTGCTGGATTTGTTGTTTCAACTTTTCCGCGAGCAACCGCGTTGGAGTTTTAAACCTCTGAGGGAGCGGACCCAGCAGCCCGAGGTTTACCTTAAAGAGATACTGAACGAGATCGCCATCCTCCATCGCAGCGGAGAGCACAATGGTATGTGGGAACTTTCGGAAATCTTTGCCAGGGAAGGGGTTCGTGTAGTAATGCATCATATCTTTGTTCTTCGGCTGAGTTATCCATTACTCTAGGTCAAAGCAGAAAATGTTCCTGGTCCGAGCTCTGAGGCGAATGGTGACGTGGCAATGGAGGATTATGACGAGGATGATGATGATGATGATGACGACATGGAGGAAGTTTCATAACTTCACAAATGGTATGACATTGCATCGTGCGTAGTATCCATCTTTGACGAGTCCGATGCGTCAAGATGTCTAGGTCGCTCACAAGAGGAGTCACCGAAATTCTCGACACATCGCCAGTTGACTGGGTCATCAGCCGTCGTAAACTCATTTTGACGTCTACTATACTCACTCTATTTGAGGGCAGTATATGGTATGTACTCTATGTGTGGCTTTCCTTGCTTTTCGGATCTGACCCACATGTGCCGTGTAAATACTTTGAGTAGTGTACATAGACTATACGATGCCAACATGTCTCTATGTGCACTGGTGACTGTAGAGCGTTTGGGAAACATCCTGCCAACACCTGGAACCCGACGAGTAGAAGATTTTGACAAGTATGGATGAGCCCCTATTTCCATGTGTCATACAACATCCCCTATTACTTTGGTTCCGAATCGTTGACAGTGTCGTAAAACTCTTTTGCGATACGAAGTTGTGCTTGTCTCCCCGTCTCGTTCGGCAGATCAGGAATGCCTCTAATGACGAGGTACTTGCGGCCCGTCAGGATCTCGGACGTGACCCTGAATGGATCCACGTCCGCGCTCGCCGTATTCAATGTAGCATGCGAGCCCGTCACGACACCCCCGGCCTCCTGGGCAATGACTATCCCAGCCTGTACCAAGTCTGATCAGCAGGATATAAGCAACTTAATCACCCTTACTCACGCATACGTCCCACGGCCTAGGCAGGTCGATCCATCAGCAACGACCATCTCGCTCAAACCAGACAAACGTGCTTACCAGCATCCAATCTCCCTGAATGACGCCCCATATCAGCATCCAGATGACAGACGACCGACAGAACAGCCTCACCAGTACATGTCCAGCGCACCCTGCGCCACCATCGAAAAGTTGAGCGCAGCACTCCCCATCGAACGGAGAGACTGAACCATCCTTCCTCCCGGAATCGAATTATCTCCGGCAAGCTTGAGAAACGAGCCTACTTTGTCGTTGATAGCAGGGGTTCCTCGGTCGGAACCCCACTCGACGGCTGGGACGATCGGTCAGGTGGATTGAAAGCCTAGTGATGGTGGGAGACGGTACCAATTTGGGCCTTGGATAGGGAGGGGAGGGGCTTTGGGGATGCAAGGGGGAGCTTTTGAGGTTGACCGGTACCTCGCGTGAGGTACGAGCCCTGGCCTTCGATCCCCGTGTACTGCAGGTCCATCAACTCCCTGATCGTAACAAAAGTGGAGCACGGAGAGCGTCTCACCAGATACTCAATGAATGGATTGTACACGACGCCGAGGACCGGGCGTTTTTGGTAGATCAGACCGAGAGAGATGCAGCAGAACGGAAAGCCGTGCACGAAATTCGTAGTGCCGTCTGTGATGCAGATGAGATTGACGCCATGTAGTGAGCGGTAGAGTGTACGTACCAATGGGATCCACACAAAACGTCGGTTCATCAGTTATCACCGGGTGCGATCCACCGGAAAAGGACTCTTCGCCGATGCTATCATCGAGCATGTGAAGTGCGTTCGCGAACGCCAGAAATGTCACGTACAACTTGAAGGCGGGATAGGCTTTCTTGATCTCGCCCATGACCAAATTCTCGACGGCGACGTCGTACTGCGTTACCAGATCGACCGAGTTCTTTTTCTCATTGACATCGGAGGAAGCCTGGATCGCCTGGGATCCTTCAAGAATTAGTGTACCTGCGGTGCGTGCGAGGCTGACGGTGAAGGCGAGGATCGAGCGCAGCTCAGCGGGTTCCAAAGTGGTCGACATGGTGGACGATAAGAGAGATCGATTATCCGCGGGAAAGGGTAGTCACCCGACACCGCTCGAACGTTGTTCATTTGATGGCACCTCATGAACGTGCGGGCCATCCTACTCCAACTCACAGTATCAGCCTTGTTTCCTGGGAAATGGTATCTAGAGTGTCTCTTCTATCGCCGCCTTCAGCCACGCAACATCGGGGCCGTATTCCCAACTGTCTCGTAAAATTCCTTGGCGAGACGTAACTGTGTTTCCCTGCCACTCTCACATTGCGTCTCCGGGATGGCTCTGACGACCAGGAACTCACGGCCCATCAAAACATCCGCCGTCAATGTGAACGGATCAGCGTGTCGGCGTTCCGACGCGAGGAGAGAACGGGACGTCACACCGCCACCCGCTTCTTGTATGATCACAATGGCGGCCTGGGCTACATTCAAACATCGTGGCATGTAGACACGTCGTATACTCACACAGACATCCCAGGGCCTAAATCGTCACCTCATTCAGCCGTTGATTGCACAACATCGCTGACGAATGCTTGCTTACCAACATCCGATCTCCCTGGTTCACGCATTAGTTGAAGCGGAATGGATGTTGACAAGCGGCGCTCACCAACAAACGTCGATCGCGCCCTGGGCAACCAGACAAAAGTTGAGCGCGCCACTTCCCGTCGTCCGAAGCGAGTGTGCCATCCGTCCACGGTCCACAATAGCAGGATCTGCTACCAGGCGTAGATACGCATCGCATTTCAGCTCGATCACGGGTGTGGCCCGGTCGGAGCCCCATTCGATGTCTAGAACCTTCGAGATATACAATGTGATATACGATGGATGGGAAAAGTACCGATGAGCGCTTTCGACAGAGAGGGAAGTGGTTTCGGAGCGGCCAGCGGCAGTTTCATGGGCTGACCAGAACCACGGGTGAGATAGGATCCCTGGCCTTCGACCGCTGTATACTGCACAGACGTTGCCGTGGGCTGGATGGACCAGGATGGTACAGCAAGATCACGCACCAAGTGGTCCAAGAACGGGTTGTAGACGACACCCAGGACAGCCCGTTTCTTATGGATGAGGCCGAGTGAGATGCAACAGAACGGGAACCCGTGGACGAAATTGGTGGTGCCATCTAGAGATGCTCGACGTCTGAACGTTAACTTCCGCACAAGCAAGGAGCGTCTCACCAATGGGATCAACGCAGAACGTGGGGTCATCCGTCAGTGCTGTACGCATCCCAGAAGCGTACGACTCTTCCCCGATGCTGAGAGCAACACGACGCGCAGACGCAAAATGTCGTAGAATCGCCTTGCACCTCGAAACGGAGCGCTCACAATCGGAAGTTCGGATACGCGTTCTTGATCTCAGTCATGACGAGGTTCTCCACGGCGACGTCGTACTCTGTCACCAGATCTGCAGAATTTTTCTTCTCATCGATGAAGGAAGCGGATTGGATGGCTTTGGAGCCTTCCAAAATGATGGTCCCGGCAAGCCGTGCTAGACTGACCGTGAAGACAAGAATCGAACGCAGTTCAGCTGGTGTGGTAGCCATGGCACAAGATGAGTGCGTAAAAGGAAGGTTCTTCCCATCACCCAACCACGACGCGCGTCGAGATGGCGGCGTCATGGCTCGACGTTGCAAGCTACCTTCAACATGTTCTTGACGCGCTCAGAGTACGGTAAGAGAACCACACGCCACACGCCCACATCGATAACCTCACCGCGTACCCCCTTCTAGATCGCGGTGTAAACACCTTCTCTCCTGAAGGCCGATTGTTCCAGGGTAAGCGTCCTCTTCACGACACACCCGCCCTAACCAAAGATCCAGTCGAATATGCCATCGAGGCTATCAAAGTAAGCCGTCCCCATCCCTCTATCGTCGCCCATACTGACATCATAACCCCGCAGCTCGGCTCGACCACCGTCGGCGTCTGCACCCCCGAAGGCGTCGTCCTCGCCGTCGAGAAACGCGTCCAATCCCCGCTCCTCGAATCCAGCTCCATCGAAAAGATCATGGAAATCGACTGTCACCTCGGATGTGCCATGTCCGGCCTCACCGCCGACGCACGCACCATGATCGACCACGCACGCGTCACCGCACAAAACCACACCTTCACGTATGACGAACGGATCAAGGTCGAGAGCGTCACGCAGGCCGTGTGTGACCTCGCGCTTAGGTTCGGTGAGAGCGTGCACGACGAGGAGGCTATGATGAGTCGACCATTTGGCGTGGCATTGTTGATTGCGGGCATTGACGAGGCCGGACCGCAATTGTGAGTGCCGAGCGCGACGTGTCTTTTTAGGGTGGGGTGATGTTGACCGGATATGCGTGCCTTTACTAGATACCACACGGATCCTTCCGGGACGTTTATGCGATACGATGCAAAAGCGATTGGCTCTGGTTCAGAGGCTGCACAAAGCGAGCTTCAGGACAAGTGGTACAAGGTAGTCGTCCCGCTGCATTAACATGTTGCTTAGCTGACATCGTCCTAGCAAATCACCCTTCTGGAGGCCCAAAAGCTGACGCTGCAGGTACTGAAGCAAGTAATGGAGGAGAAGCTCGAACATCACAACGTCCAGCTCGCACAAGTCACACCTGGAAAAGGGTTTGAGATCTTAGACGAGGTGAAGCTGAAGGAAATAATCGACGCAATGTAACAGTATCAATGGAATGTATATTCTACCTTGTGCTCATTATCCTCATTCACGGCGCCTCGTCAAGAAGTTCTATGGGGCATCAGGGAATTACTGATACTACTCCAGTGTCTATGTAATGCATGGCCATCGGAACAAGGAATTATCAACTAATAGATAGGTATACATATGGATGGCCAAAATGAGCGAGTGGGCAACACATTAAAAAGGACAGTGTAAGTCGTTTCGTTTGAATGAAGAAGTGCATGAAATATATACGAGCCCAGAGAAACAAATTATAGTATATCGTGTTATAAGATGCAAAAACCACGGTTACGAATGAGTCCGACAATGGTGAAATGAAGCGGGATACGAGGTTTTACATAAGCTGCACGCTCTTTAGGTTGGCTGTGATGATAATTTCTCGTACTGCACACATCTCATTGTCAGCACAGCGAGTGGTGGGTCCCCCGTACTCACCTCTTTGCATGATCGTAGCAGTCCGTCTGGTATCTGTGACAGAGGTAAAGTGTACTGAGGTGCTATCAGACAGAAGGTGTACGGGTGATAGTGTGACCTCACTCTTGAGTTCTCTAGACTTGCTCACAGAAAATTCTTGGTGTATAACCGAAAACTTATTCTGAAAGTCTGAAAAAATGTGAATGTGTTGCCGTGGTAGAAGAAGCAACGACTCACATCTCGACACGCTCTCGAAGTCGTTAGGCCTATCGCCATATTGCATTAAGTGGTCTTTAAGGCGGACACCAGCCTTCAGTTTTGCCTGGGAACGAATGTCCATCAGCGGTGAAATGTGAGATCTGGAAATAATTACCTGCAAAAGATCGATTTTATTTAGGAAAAGTATGATGCTGACGTCCATCAACAGCTTGTTGGAAACAAGAGATCTCCACAGCAGAAACGAATCTTCTAGCCGATTCACTCTGGGATCCTACACGCGAGGTACCGTAAGTAGGAGGGAACACCCAAAGGTGTCCTACCCTACCTCTACAAGGACCTGATCGAATGCCGAGATTGGCGCCAAAAATATGATCGCGTTCACTGATCGTAGATAAGATCAGGAGGTAAAAATTACGTTGTTCCACGGCCTACCGTCCTCGAAATATGGGGCCCAGGCATGGCGTTGATTGCGCGCGCCACCGACATCATATACTTTCCAGTCAACATTGACCCGTGGAGGATCGGGAATTGAAAAGGTATATTCAACAACACCCAGAGTTTTCAAGCGGGCCTTCAAAACGTCCTCTGAGGGATAGCTGAGTCTCGCTACATGGTCATTTTTCGAAAAGAGGCACGCACGGTCGGTCGGGAAGTATCTCAGAGCAGTTATGCGGGTGATCTCATCCAAGAAACTGGTGAAATGAAATTAGTGGGCGCCAGACAATGAAAATGCAGACGGTACCACTTACAAGCCACCACTTTCTTCTACTCTTAGCTCCTTTTCACGTAGTCGTTGCTTGACGCTGGTATCTTTCCAAAGAGCTAGCATTGCTTGGGCACATGCATTGAGTACATGAACGGGATCTGATGGGTCGTCCCACCATCCCTCGATCTCGTTTGTATGGGCACTTTTTGGGCTTTTGATTTTATTACCGAGAGAAAAGGCCTTCTTCCAATTAGACCTATAGTGAACGCTGACTTCGGACTGCTTCGATTTGGAAGAGCCGTTGCTCGAGGCTCCGGGGGACGATGTGGGTGACGCGGGAGAAAGAGGGAAAGAGGGCTGACGAGGAGGGATGGTGATGACAGGAGCTGGACGCCCGTTCTTGGTGACCGTACCTTGACTGGCGGTTGTATTGCTCCAGTCAGGTCTCGCAGGAGGCGTTCGTGTCGGTTCGTCTTCATCTGGCGAAGAGAGCATTCGTATTAGGCGTTCCTCCAGCTCCTTGAGAGGCTCAAGTGCCCGTCGGTACTGCTCGTATTCGGCAACCCGGGTACTCTGACGTCTATGTCTCGGACGCGACGTGCAATCAAGTTCATCGCGGTCATCATCCTCACTGTCTGGGGATATGGCGTCCAAAATCCTAAAGGGATATCAATAACTGAACAGATAAAGCGAGGGGTGTACCTGCCTGCGAACGGAACGGACGAGATTCAGGTATATTACAGCACGCCACGCTATACGATCAGCATGGAATGCGGCTGGGGCATGCATTAATTGAAATTCTGCATCTGTCGTGAGCATCCGTCTCACAGGAGATGAGGTGGAGAAGACAAAAGGACAACGATATCATGAATCCAAAAAAGGAAGTATTTCTCGCTCATAGGGCCGTTTGGGCGCAGTCTCAGCTCTGTTCTCCGGGTTCGGCGCTCACATGCCACGGGCCAGCTGACAGAGACGAAGTAACCGGAACAAGGAGCGTGTTATACAAGGGAAATACAACGGAAATGTGAAAGGAGCCAAGTTCCAGAGGTACTCACGCTTGAGCGTTGTGCTCTTGCCGCTCTCGCTCTGACCGAGGAGCAGTATCTTGATCTCTTGTTTCATCCGCTTCTCCTTCCTCTCCTGTCTGAGCATTTCGTCGATGCCATCGCTAACACGCTTTGCTTCGAACTCGGCGACGAGCCTGCGGTCGCGATCTGCGGGAGACTCGTTTGGGGGAGGCTGAAGCACGGCCCAGAAGGGATCGGACATGGATCTGCGGCGGTTCGGGACGAGGGGGACGTTCATCGTCGTTGGCGACGGTGAGCACGAGGAGAAGAGGGAGGGGGAGCGAGACGCTCTTGGGTGGGGTTGGGAAGACGAGGGGAAATAAGGCAGCTGAGAAACAGTCCAAACTGGGATATCATCCACTCACGTGCCACCTTGAATTCAGTGAGTGTCCTTGGACTGCGCCGCGACTGCCATCGTGCTTGCGTAGCATATTCATATGTATTCTGTTTGCCACTGTTCCAACGCTTAATTCCGGCTATTGTCTTCCCGAGACACCCTCCACGTTCAGTTCACGGGCTGCTCATGTCGCAGCTGCCAGTGTTCCGACATCTCAATGGGCGTCCTGCTCCGACTCGGACGTACATTTCCGTGACTACTTCCGGGCGATCGCGTGCGTCGCCATGTGTCAGCTCACCTTTCCTTCCAGGCAGATACCTTTTTCTCGAACAAGCGCTCGCAAACAGATACACTCAGGAGTCACCCCAGAAATGGTCTGCGGGGCCGGCACGGCCATCTGGGCAGGTACAGGTCGATATGCGCACAGCTGCACAGCGAGTATCCAGCGACTTGAAACGTTTTTTTTCAAGTTTCTCCTCGCGCGCAAGTATGTCTAGTGACGACGCTCTGAAACTCGCTTAACAGGTAACGTTACTAGTACCGTTCCTGGTCATTGAAGGACACTGCAATCAGTCTAGTCAATTTTAGGTGCGAACGTTATTGTTCTTACATTGCTTCTAGTCGTCCGACTCGACACCCCTGGGTGCAGCATCTTGGACGGCGGATGTCGATAAATGTTGGTACCCACGAGTTGAAGTACCTGTGTCAGATTGAAACCCTGGCATATCGGACAAGCTCAAAAGGGTCCCCACGCTTCCCAACGAATGCCGTGCATCAAGGTTCATTAAGACTTCCAATCTCCTACGATTAGGTATAATTGTATGGTCCATTTGAGTGGCTTACGACTGACCTTATGTCATGGAACACCTCTTCATGCACCGCGGGACGAGAGAGGCATTAGTTTTGTGTTGTGCCTTGTATCACTGTTTCAGCCTTTCAGGTCCTGGGCCGACTTGAATCGCATGTCTCAACGGAAGTTGGCACATGATCATCGTAATCCGTCCGTTCACGCGGCATGTGTGCGGGGCTCCAGCCCAGACTAAAGGCGGCGATCATACCTGGAAGTATTTTGACAACCCACACTATCCTAAATTATGATGGTTGTCCAGCGTTGACCATGACCTCAATGCCTCGGATTCATCGTTGGTTGAGAATCCTATCGTCGATTCAAGGTCGGCGCACTCTGATCATAGGACAAGTTATGAAACTCGACCTGGTTGGGCTCTGGTAGTATCCTGCATTCTATCGCAGTACACAAAGCACATGACCGGGGTATATGGTTCTTCCGCGGCTTTTATAATGCTCCCTTCCAAGACCGGCCCGCCCACTGACCTCAGTCCCTGTTGTGATATGAACATGTGGTCAGACTTTCCATGCCCATATAGGGCGATAGCTAAGGTGGAGAATTGCCTTGCCTTCTGATTCCCCCGCTCACCTTGCCTTCCCACCAAGGTGTCAGAGTAGCAGATCTGTTATGGCGGAAACAAGTCACGTCCCGACTAATCGGCGAGCTATACTGCTTGCTATTTTCATCGCGTTCGGTATGTTCTAGAGAGACGCACGAGGGTCGCGTGGGTGTTCATACTTGACTCATTTCTCAGGGGGTGATTACTTTCCGCTCATCGTCCAGCATTTGTGAGTCATATCTACCTTGTTGACAACGATGTATGATGCGATGTATTCACCTTTCTAGACTGAGTTCTCCGACAAGGTTTCCTTTTTGGTTACGACATTGGCGTGATCTCAGTAAGGCTCCTTTCGACTTCGTTCAATCTGAGCGTGTGTTCACTCCTTCCAAGGGAATCTTGATCATGCCTGACTTCATACGGCGCTTCGGCCAAGTGGGCTTGGACGGGACATATTACTTGTCCAGTTCACGCCAGAGTATTATAACGTCGCTTCTGTCTGCTGGGTGAGTTTTGTTTGTATGTGCGGAACCCTCTGTTCTTTAATCTCCTGCTCATGTAGGACATTCGTGTAAGAGTTTTCCCCCAGTGTTCCTGCCGTTCGTAGTTTGATGGCGTGATCATGATCCTAGCGGCTCTCTTGCACAAGCATTCACGACAGACAGTATGGGACGACGAGGGTCCATCTTGTTATGGACTGCTATATTTACCATCGGCGTGGCGATCCAAACAGCAACTACGTACTCGATCGTTCAAATTACGATAGGACGGTTCATCGCCGGCCTCGGTGTCGGTGCATTGTCCGGTTTGTCCCCCCCTTGTCCTAAGATCTCACGTTCATTGATCATCCAAAGCCATCGTGCCCCTTTACAACGGCGAGACTGCACCGAAAACTATTCGTGGAATGATGCTCGTGCTATATCAGCTTCAGATCATCTTTGGTTTATTCCTGAGTTATATCATCGATCTTGGAACACATACCATTACCAACTCGGCTTCTTGGCGTATCCCCGTCGGTTTGCAAATGATATGGGGGTTCATTCTGCTCTCGGGTATCTTCTTTCTGCCCGAATCGCCGTGAGTGGTTTTCTCGCTCTCCTGTATTGCACCATATGACACGCATGTTTGGCGATCGGTGATCTATGAATAGGCGTCATTTATTAGGCACGGATCGGGCTGAAGAGGCGCGCGCTGTGATCGCAGAGCTTAATTCTGTCCCGGTTGACTCCGACGTGGTGGAAGCACACGTTGCTGAACTTGCGGAAGCGATCAGGGCCGAGAACGAAGGCGGCAAGGCAACGTGGGCAGAGTGCTTCTCGACCCGCAATGCCTTGTGGAAGCGGACGGGGAACGGCATGATGTTGCAGTTCATTCAGCAGCTCAACGGACAAAACTTTTATTGTGCGTGTTCGAATTGGATATGTTTCGATCGTCTTTAGGGTGATGGATCCTGACTGGGGATGATAAGATTACTACGGAGACACGTTCTTCCAAAGCGCGGGTACTGAGTAAGTCGTTGTAGCGTATTGCTTTTCCATATTTGTTGACACGTTACAGGCTCTCCCCGTACGTGATACAGACTATTCTTGGGGCTGTCTCGGTCGTCGGAACGATACCGGCTCTCATCCTGATCGAAACATGGGGTCGCCGTCGCGTATGTATCTACCCATCTTAGCACCCACATCCAACCCTTACTGACACCGCTTCAGTCCCTCTTGACTGGCGCTGTCTGGGAAGCCATCTGCGCGCTCATCGCCGGGCTTGTCGGCCACTACACCCTCGCCCCCACCGGTACGCCTGCCGCGGACCTTACGCAGCGAAACAAGAGCGGCGGAGACACGCTCATCGCGTTTGCGGTCCTTCACGTGTTTGGGTTCTCGATGTTTTGGGGTCCGACGCCGTGGGTGTACCTCGGGGAGAGCTTCCCGCTACGCGTCCGGGCCAAGTGCATCGCGCTGGGTAGTGCTACGAGTGCGTCGCTCGTCCGTTTGGTTTTGGGACGTGCGTGCGCTGATGGGCCATCATTTGCATCCTAGATTGGTTATGGAACTTTTTGCTCTCTTTCTTTGCCCCTCGCATTGCGGAGAAGTACGTGTTTTTTTTCCCTATGCAGGGCACTCTCGCTCTTTCGATTATCGGGTAGTCAATCCCGTACTGATCATCCCTCTCTTCTCTTGCCGACAGAATCGGGCCCTTGATTTTACTGATATTCTTCGGGATGCTCGTCTTTGGCTACGTATACGTCTACTTTGCGATCCCCGAGACAAAGGGATTGAGTTTAGAAGAGGTCGGTACTTTGGATCACTCCATCGTAGAATGGGATCTGACTGAACCGAACGGCGTAGGTCGACGAAATGTACCGTGCCGGCGTCAAACCCTGGCAATCATCCGGGTGGCAGCCAAGCCAGAAACACCAGTACCCTACCGGGCACGAAAAGGAGGTTCATGACAAGGCGGACGGGATGGCGTAAAGAGGCACATGAGCACTGAGCCACAGGGGTAATTTGGCGATTGTATGAGGCGTTTTTGACGTGCATGCGGGAACGGGTTGATTGCCGGTCCGCCTGCGGATTCATTCGACCAGGTACAACGTCAGATCTGAGACAGACAGTAAATTTTGATTCACCCCTTGTTAGCGTCCCGCGCCCTATGTGTATGTAGTATATGTAACCAATCAACGATATGTGCCTGAAACCAGGTACAGCCTCCCCACAGGACGTCACGATCGACGAGGCGAAACAGCTCTGGGGGTGGGTGATGGCGTTATCGCGTCACTCCCAGTGATGACTGCGGGCAACGGCATACGTAACAGTGTGCTAGGACCCAACGGCGCCCACAACGAAGGGAGTTCTGGATTCGGACGCTCAGACGGCGTCGAGACGGGTCGCAACTCCTCTTCCAACGCATCCTCCACCTCGCTCTCGAGCGTCCCGTTCTTCGCGGACGCTGCATCGAGATCCGCCGGTAAATCATCGACCGTGAGGAGTCTCGGTCGACGTGTCTGGATGGCAGAGACAATATCCGCAAAGTCCTTCTCGCCGGTCCATTCTCCGACGAGTTCGGTGAGATCGTCGTATCCTTTTGCGGTGACGATGTGGGTTTTGAATCGGTGCGCTTCGGTTTTGGAGCGTTCGGTGCGAGGGGCTTTGAATTGGCTGACACAAAACTTGGTGAGCGCCCAGTGATTATCTAGGTATCTTGACTGCGGGTGCATGAGATGGGGGAGAACGTGCGCGTTGGAGCATTGGCTTACCAGTCGTAAATACGATGGTATGAGCGTGGTTTCTACGTCGATGAGAGGTGTCGAGGAAAAGCACGTTGGATTTGACTCGGCAGCAGTGGCGATCATCACGGACGATGCGCCTGGAGAAACGGTCAGATAAGGATGCATCCAGGCATCGCACCTACCGGTCAGCCTCTTTACCCGCTTCGCGTCCTCCCACCCTTTACAGTCTCCGTTCTCTATGACGGCAATGTCCACGCCGAGTCCTTGTACGAACTGGACGATTTCGCCAAGCCTGTTCACGACGGCCGCCTCTCGTTGTCGCATGTTCCTCGTGCGGCAATGCACCGTCAACGCACTCACGCCAGTCCTGATGATCCTCTCGACGAGCTTTTTGGTTTCCTCTTGGGTCGGCAGCAGACGGATCTTTGCAGATACGGTGATCTGAGGTGGAAGCTCCCTCCGCAACGCCGTCAAAATGGCGCACAAGAGGTCTGGATTGGTGAGCAACGCCGCGCCCATGCCCGAATGGGTACTGAACGGTTTCGGACAACCGCAGTTGAGATCAATACCTGAGACGTCCTGTGCGACGGTCTTGGCTGCTTGGACGGCGAGTTCGGGGGATGCGGAGCCGATTTGGTATATGAGATGGGGTTTTTCGATCGGATGGGTGGTGAAGATGGCGCGCGTCTTGCCGTGGTAGGAGACGACGCCGGTGTGCGCTGGACAGGCGTGAGTGGGAGGACGGGCCGAGGGTAGAGTACGTACGGTCGACGACGCGTTCCGTGTGCAGTATGGCCTTGTCTACGATTTCGGGGCCCCAGACGAGGGACGCGCCGTGTTTGAGGGCGGTCAAACGGGTGGGTACTGGAGTGATTCAGTGAACGGCGTTGCGGGGGCAACTGGGCTGGCGTACAGGCACCCGAGCGGACCATTGGGGCGAGAAAGACGCCATTCTTGAACGATTCGGGCGTGAGATCGCCGAGTTTCTGGCGTTTTGGTGCGCGTTCGCCTTGGGGCACCGGGGACGCGGATATGTCGCGGCGGGACATTCTCAAGAACGGTGGCAAGAGACGGCGAGACATGGTTGACCGCGAATTCTCACCATGCTCGCTCGGTCACTGGCAGTCACGCGCACGTTTGCCAGGACAATGTCGACACACCCCGCCCTCAAGCCCGTCTCGACCCCGGGTATGTCCTCCAAACACGCCGTCTCCCCGGCCTGACCCCTTCCAGCTGCCCCGTCTGCAATCGGCCCCTACTCCCAGGCAATCAAAGCCGGCGACCTCGTCTTCGTCTCCGGCTGCATCCCACTCGTCCCCTCCACCGCACAGATCGTCGACGGCGGCATCGGCCCACAAACCGAACAGGCACTCGCCAACCTCAAAGCCGTCCTCGACGCCAGCGGATCCGACCCCGCCCGCGTCGTCAAAACGACCGTGGGTCATCCGTGATGAGTCGTTTTCGGCGCTGACGCATTACGTGTCACAGGTGTTTTTGAAGGACATGA
This sequence comes from Hortiboletus flavorubellus, assembly GCA_038093115.1. Classification (NCBI taxonomy): domain Eukaryota; kingdom Fungi; phylum Basidiomycota; class Agaricomycetes; order Boletales; family Boletaceae; genus Hortiboletus; species Hortiboletus flavorubellus. The sequence goes on from JBBPRR010000448.1 coordinate 17,551, forward strand.
ACGACTTTGGCAAGGTCAACGACATTTACGCCAATTTCTTTGGCGACCACAAGCCTGCCCGTTCCGCTATCGAGGTGTCACGCCTCCCCAAGGACGTTCTCTTTGAGATCGAATGCATCGCAAGGTATGTGAACCCTTTCGTGTGTCGAATCATTAATCCATTCGCACTCGCGACAGTCTGAAAGACTGATTCGTCCTTTGAACTGCGTTTCTTGGGTTCTCAGTATTAAAAAGAACTCATCGGCGGACATTGTAACTGCAGATGGTACAAGTGGAACCCAGATAATACGTGTGCCATGCTCGTGCCCAAGTTACACCAGGCAATCCAACACGTTGTACCCAGTGCCACGAGCGGCGTTCGCGAGGAAAATCAATATGACGTACTCTATGTGTGCTGAATCGCTATGCGTGGAGTAGATCACCAACAGTGTGGGCTGGTTCGTCGGGTCAGACCCTCGAGAAGGGTATAGGGAGAAGTGGACAAAGCAAAGGAAGGTCATAAATAAGGGTGACGTAGGGTCAAAGAGAATGCGTGCGTTCAAGTGTGGCGCAAAGATAATAGAATCAGATGGCAAACACTTCTATGTCTGTGTCCGTGGCTAGATGAAACCAAACCAGAGTCCATGCCAGCGTGCAGTAGACGGAGATTAAACGTGCCCACTAAAACGTGTAGCGCAAAGTTGTCGACTTCACATGATGATACAGTCCTTGTTGGCACCATTCTTTCCGTCCGAGCCGTCCGCACGAAGGACGACGGACTCCGTGCGACTAACAGGATTACCCTTGAGCCGTTGTTGCGCACGTTTGTCACCCAGTTCAGCTGCCTTCTTGTAATAGGACGTGGACCTGTTTACTCCCTATAGATCAGTCCGGACAAATGCGGGTGCGGGTAGAACACGCACCCCTGCGGATCCGGCGGCGTGCCGATTCCGACCTCGAGAAAATATCCAACGGCGTACATCGCCTTGGCAAGTCCGGCGTCCGCAGCTCTCTTTGCCCACAGGTAGGCTTCAGTGTCCGATTGCGGAAGCACCCCCGGTGAACCAACGAGATACCATGCTGTGAGAGCAAAGCATGCATCACGGTGGTTCTGTTGCGCGGCAATGTTCTGGGTGCCGTGTCAATACACAACGCAAACGGCTGACCCGGGCTCACGTAATAGTGGATGGAGAGCGCAGGGTCTTGAGGGCAACCCAGCTTGCCATACTCGTAGAATTCCCCTAATCGATATGCCGATGGCGCATAGCCGAGCTCCGATGCCTGAGCGAGAAGCTCGATGGCGTATTCTGTGTCCACAAAGACCACGTTGTAGATGCCTTTCTCGTGCAAGAGAGACAGCTCGTGGAGCGCTTGCGGGAACTCGGCTGTGGCATGCTCTGCAGAGCGTTTGAGCCACTTGACGCCCTCTCTGGGTCGCTTGGCAAGGCCGAGTTCGCCATTGAGTTCTGCTGTCCCGAGGCGGTACATGGCGCCCGGGTGGAGTGCGGCGGCGGCCTTGCGATAGAACTGGAGCGCCTTGGGTGATTCGCGCCTGCAGCCCCAGCCATTCTCACAACACGTGCCAGCACGGTAAGCTGCGTCTGCGTGGTTGTGTTTTGCAGCAAGGACGAACAAGGGATAGGCACGATCAAAGTCCTGCTTTCCCTTGTATGTACCGATACCATTGGCGTAGCAGTCTGCAAGAAAGTATTGGGAGGCTGGATGGCCACGATCGGCGAGACGCTTGAGGAGCGCAAGCGCCTCTGTGATGAGGTTCTCCCTCTTTTCGATTGCCTTCTCGATGTCCATGACGTTGCCTGGGGTAGGCTCCGGTATAGGGTATGTCTTTGAGGCGTCGATCATGAACACGGCAAACTCGAACTGGAGATCGGGATCCTGAGTTTTCTTTGCATTGGCGCGGTAGAGTTCGAGTGTGCGGTCATGTGAGAGGAGCGATGCCTGGTTGCCTGGACGGAGATGGGAGTGATCGAGGAGGGGGCCGTTTAGCTGTGAGGGCGGTGATGGTGCGCGGACAGAGTGGGATGCCGGGATGCGACGGCTGGGGGTCAGGTCGATGGGCTGCGGTGCGTAAAAGTCGTCTGGGTCGAGCAGGCCGAGGGGGACGTCGTCGGGGTCGTAGACGGCGTCGGCGGGCTGTTGCGGGGGCGAGGTGGACGTGCGGGGCTGGCGTGGCCGCGGGGCTGCACCAAACTCGGGCGCGTAGAACGAGTTTGGGCGGGAGTGGTCTTGGGCGTACATGTGGGGCAGAGACAAGCGGCGCCACAGCTCTGCCCTTGCCAACATGCAGTCCCTCCGCTCCCGACGTCCCTCGGAATCACGTCCACTAAAACGCCATGGCTCAAAGCTCGCAAAGGCACCCTCGACCAGGCAGAATGCACGCAAGTCCACCGTGGACGACAAGATGAAGAAGCGCATGTCCCTCAGATATGCGGAGATATCCCACCCGACGGACCCCTCCGTGCCTGCCCTCCCAACCGTCCCGCTCGGGCTCAGACCCGGCCCACAGCGCGACCAGGACGAGATCGTCAAGCACGTCCCCCACGTCAAGGAGGACCCCCGCGTCCTCGACCAGCGTCTCCTCGACAAGGGGGACTTTGATCCAGACGACTGTGCGTCTCAGTCAATTCACGCCAATCCTGCCATTCACCAGCGCGATCACCAGACCTCAAGGCGAAGCTCGCCAACTCCACCGAGGCGGAGCTCAAGTCCCTCCAGTCCTCGCTGCGTTCCCTCAAAGACGACACCGCCGTCGAGTTGCAGCGCAACGTCTTCAAAAAGTCAGTACGGCCCATCCCTGCACTCCCCACACTAACCACCCAGATGACGTAGCTATGCCGAATTCGTCCTCATCTCAAAGGAGATCAGCGTCCTTGAGAACGAGATGCTCGAACTCAAGGAATGTCTCCAGGAATGGAAAACCATGCCTTCTCTCCTGCACATCGACGAATCCGCCTCCGTGGCAGGTCGGTCTCTCTCTTCCATCCCTTTCACAGACTGATCCCCTCCCAGAACGCAGGCGCGCCGCACGTTCCTCCGTCGTCGATCTTCGCATCCTCTATGCCTCACAGATGCAAACACTCCATTCGCAGATATCCGGTTCTGCCAAGTTTGCGCCCGCCACCTCAGGCAGGCACGTCGTCGCCGAAATGGACGGTATCTGGGAATTGAACGCCGCCACCTACAAGGTCATCAGCATGGTTCGATTCGTCATATTGGACGACGCCGTCCTGGTAGCCAGGAGAAGAAGGGGTGGTGCACCCACGCCTGGGGGCAGCAACCCCACCGAAACTGCAGGCAAGCTCGTCGCGGAGAGGTGCTGGCCCTTGAATGAGATGTTGGTCCTTGATACCAAAGATACCCCCAGTACGTCGTCTCGGATTGCTATTTCATCTTCTGACCCCACTTAGGCATGACCAATGTCTTCAAAATTCGTCACGCAAAAGAGACGCATGTATATCGCACCGACGCTCCCACTGACAAAAAGACACTGCTCGGGCAGTTCCGCCAAGTGGCGGAGGAACTGGCAGTTCGAAAGCGCAAGGAGCGTGAGGGCGAGCACGAGCGCAGAAAAAGCTTGTGGGCAGGTGCTAATTCAGGGGGTGATGTACGTCAGTCCTCTCCTCCAGATTAACCCCATGTTCATATCCATAAAGCAGCGCGCATCTGCGGTCTTCAACCTCGACAAGCTTCCCCCACTTTCAGATTGGATGACGGAGTTGGCGCGCGCTGCGAATGCTTCAACGCCTGCCACCGCAGAGGCTTCCGCCAGGGCCAACAGTGACCGTAATGCGCATGCACTCTCGGAGCTCTCAGATGACCTGACGGTTGCTATCGCCCTTCGTGCGTGGCCTCGCGCTGTCAAGCTGGCCGACTCCGCGCGAGTTCATCCAAGTCTGTCACCGCTTGTTGCGACACTGACGTCTGCCCTGTTGGACGCGCTTGCACGCCCAAAGAACTCCAAGTCCACGTGCGTTGAGCTTGTCGGTCATTTATTGCGTCTTGGCGCTGTCGCTCGGGCCCGAGAGACGTTCCTAGCTGCCAGAGGAGCGGCGATCGAGGGCTATGTCCGCGCCATCACGTTCGAGGGGCATGTCGGCCTCTACGTACACAATCTCGCAGTGGTCGTGTTTACCGCGATCAAGCACACTGCAGATTGGTTCCTTGCTGGATTCGTGGAGCATGAGATGACCTCTGGTGCGGGATTGCTTGGGTGCAGGGAGACGTTACTCATGACGTAAGCTAGGGTTCATCGACTGGGCGAAAAAGCAGATCGAGTTGTATGCTGCAATGTTCAGGAAACAAGTGTATAGTTCGGACGTGGAGCAATCAACTATCGATGAGGCGCTCAAGATTACGCATTCCCAGAGCCGAAAGGTCTGAGCCTTTTACATACCTAGCATCCTTCCGCTGACAACCATACAGCTATTACAAGAGTTTGGCCTCGACTTTCGTTATCTCCTTGATGATCTCTTGGCGCAGCACCCCAAGGTATCGTCGACACCCACCCCCCAGAACATGCCTACTCGGCTTACGATCCCAGCTCCATCGCATTCTCGAGCCTCGAACTCACCTAGTTCACCCTCACCCTCACCCTCACTCGCCAATCGTCCCTCGACGCCGATATCCCGTCTACGGCCGTCGCTCCCTAGAGGTGATTCGAGTAGCATCCCATCCACCCCAGTGAGGCCACTACTTCCAAGATCCCACGGCAGTGCGAGGGCGGCGGGCCCGCCGCCGCCACGCTCGACGAATAGGCCGAGTGGTCCAGCTGTCATGCATTCGGCACATGTGGCCGTTCCTGACCGGGAAGGGATGATCTGATTCCATCGCGCCCCCCATAAGTGGGTCTTTAGTTTAGTCGATGACATCGCTCCGATGGATATTTTCTTCATCACACGTTGCGCGTGGTGAGCGCTTACTTCCCTCATAGGGGACGGTCCCCCCTTTACCGATGTCACCGGCGTGTGTGTTGGTCAACCCAGAGAGCGGTGTAGCTAGTAATTTGAATCAACACTACGCCACACCCGTACTATTCGTGCACTTGGCCACGCGACTTATCTACAACAGCCTATACACCCATTGTATGTGTTATCCACAAAAAAAGTATAAAGTTCCATCTTACAAGCGCAGGGCACTTAACATGCCTTGGCCGGTGGTGTGAACAGTGTTACCCAGAAACCTTTGCGTTGCGCAGCCCTGGTCAGTCTATCGTACTACAAGTCAGTCCGAGAAACGAATACTTGCCACTTGGAGTGCGATCGGTTCGGACATGATTGATTATGTAACTGCTGATTGTTAGGGGCCAGACTGTCAGGAGAGCGAGTACAACAACTCGTCCGGGGCTTTTCTCGTCAAAGTTGTTTTGCTTCCAAACCGCTGAGGTAGGCAGCCCCTTAGGTAGGAAGTCAGTCGTTCTTATTCTTGCTGATGGTCTTTTCAGACAACCACTCATCACGGAATTCCGTGTCCGTCCAACCAACATGGAAGTATTCACACTCAACTGTTGGGTCCGTGGACCAGA
>JBBPRR010000449.1:0-23049 GCA_038093115.1 Hortiboletus flavorubellus
GGTGACATAATAGAAGCATTATCAAAGGTATGTAATCACTTTACAGCATGCTAGGATCTAATATATGCAATCAAAACTTAAAGTCAAAAAACTGTCCGAATGAGTTATCATTTTGAAATGGTTGCCATTTCATTAGGTCTCAACCAGTTTCCTTGATCCTTGATGCTATAGAAAGCCAATGGCAAGTACTTTATTTCATACACTAACATAATGACAGTCCAGGTTAGGATTGTTGCAGGATATCAGCTTTAGGTGAAAATGTGCAAACATGTGGACAGTTTTTTGAGCCACTGTATGTCAAATTCAAGCAGTGTAAGTCTCAAATTGGTTGAGATATCAAAACTGCAGTTAGCAGGACTGACTAGTGATACACTTTACTATCACCTGATGCTTACATGAGTACTATGCACTTAGCAAGGGGGAGTGTTGAACAAACTTGTATTACACAGTAGTAGTTCATTTATAGTTACTTTACATGCACTTCATGTAGCATACATATATAGCTTTTGAACTCAGTCATCTGAGTTTTAATTGACTCTTGACCAGCAACTGCTATCATCTCTGAGTTATCACCCACAGCAGGTAAGTCAAGTAACTGCATACTGCATGCTTCTAATAGGCAGGTTCTCTACAATAGTCAAGATGGTCATGATATGGGCTGTCTGATCAGTTGTGATGGGTGCTATTGAGCGGGGACCTCAACCTGGTTGAATTTGCATACTTGTCTGTAAAATTCCAGTTAGTCTTTCCAGGTAACATTATGATATGCTCTGGTTATATCTGTTGTGGTCATCTTGTGGAGCTCCTCAAAGTCAATAGGATAGGCTATCACAAGTGTTGGTGAACCATTGAGTGGCAACCTTGACTTTTGTCATCATTAATGTTGTATCTGCAAATTTCCTGTCAGCCCTACACTAGAACATGTGTTCTAATATAACCAGTGCCAAAGCCAATTGAGTGGGGGCACTCAAAATCAACAAAATCTACATACCAGTATTGTCTGTTGCCAAGTCATGATGGTAGTTAGCATGCACTTCATTATGGTATCAATTTTATAGCAGTTACTGAAGTCAACATGTATGGAAAAGGTAACAATGGTATATTCAGGTGGGGATTTGAAGGGTGTAGTGGACTGAGTGGTAGTGGGCATGGAAATCAGACATAGGCCAGCATTTGTACAGTGACTCCAAAAACTATTGCAATACCTAATCTCAATCTAGTGCACTTCATGCGCTGCAATCACCTATGGGAATGTCGCTTAGCATTAGTCAGACGAAATTATGTGCACACTCCTAGCTACAAGTCGGTCCCTGGATCATGTGATTTGGCCCAGTGGCTGTGGAGATATGGCCATTTTAAAATGACAGGTCTATTGCAATAGTTTATTCATTTTTGATGGGTAAGGTGGGATCTTAATAAAATTAGCTGATATTTGGTAATGTTTGGTCACACAAACATTGATCCATATATAAATATTATGTCCGAGTTTAAAAAAGTTCACACATTTATTAATTTCTAACTCCTATTATCATATAATTTCTCAACCCCACTGAAAAATGCATGTACTGTATTTTTTGAGATGACCTCAAAGATATTTAGTATGATTTCAGTTGGAAGACTATGCAGGAAATACCATAGCACAAAACATTACATTTCTAGCCATTACTTCAGTTCCTGTAGGTGTGCTTGAGATTATTTTCTTGTTAAAAAATTATATCAGAAGAATTAAAACCACAATCTTATAGGATATTTAGCAATTCATCCTTCAAAATATAAAGATATGGGTGCTCCTCTATCCTACCATCAATCTTGGCAACATATCAAACACCCTGGCAAATCATATACCTTCATACCATTACATATCTTCCCTTAAGCTTGATAGCTTTTTTTACCAATTTATTATTTAACCTCTTACTATATATGACTTTTTTCATGCCCATCTGACGCTAGGTAATCAATTTTGATCCCATTGAACTTTTCTATCTTCTTTTAGTCCTCCACAATTCAGTCCCTGTGAACATGGACAATGTTCAAATAAGCTTTTTGATATTTGATAAAGAGAAGAGGCTGTTTTATTTTTACTACAGCTTTTATACCAGACTTTTTCAAGTGCTAGTAGATTTAATTGGAGGAGAGGAGTTGTTTGATGATATTGGCGAGTGACTTGGTCACTTGGATGTCATTTTTTACTTTGAAAATGGTAATAAAATGAATAGCATGACAAATATTAATTAGGAAAAGCTTAAATGGGTAGCCTCCAATGGACTTCTGGACTTCAGAACACTTTTTGAGGTAGAGTGTGGGTATGGTAAAGACATGTACATTAGTGGTAGAGGCATGGAGTAACCTGCATCAAGCATAAAGAGAATAATATTCCTTTGGATAGTAAAAAGAGATCTTATAATGATTGTGATTGGTAATTAATAAGTGTGTGAACTTTTTTAAACTCAGACATAATGTTTATATATGGATCAATGTTTGTGTGACCAAACATTACCAAATATCAGCTAATTTTATTAAGATCCCACCTTATCCACCAAAAGTGAATAAACTGTTGCAATAGACCTGTTATTTTAAAATGGCCATATTTCCACAGCCACTGGGCCAAATCACATGACCTAGGAATTGACTTGTAGCTAGGAGTGTGTACGTAATTCCATCTGACTAATGCTAAGCGAGATTCCCACAAGTGATTGCAGTGCGCTTCATATACTGGATTGGAGTTAGATATTGCAACAGTTTTTGGAGTCACTGTAATTACCTCAGCTAACATAAGCAATATCATTGGCATAGTGGCCAAAAATGGTTTATTCCATGTTAGAATAATCTGTAAGGGGGGGGGGTACCCCCTCTTCAGATCAAGGTTTATTCAAGGGAGGTTAATTTTAAATGCTTTTTATTTGACACCTGGCATCATGGCATATTACCTGGCATGGTGGTGCATTTTGCTAATCAGTTATATTTTAATCTATTCTATTGAAATTTAACTGAAAGTCATCCAGTATTGTATTAGTGTACCTAGGCATTGTTAAGTCTGAGGCTTCAAGTCTATGTCATACAATAATAAAACAATCCAAGTTATGGAGATTGAATGAGCAACCAAGTCCATGATTTGAGGTGTGTCATGTCTACGAGGTCCAATTGTGAGTATTGAGTCCATGTGAGTATTCTTCAGGTATTTACTTTAGTTTTTTAAACAGGTATTATGCTGCTTGGCCATGCAAGACTAAGTATATATTATTACCTGAAGGTTGGTGAGGATATTGAGATGAGCTACCAGGGTAGCAAACATTGTTAAATTCTACATCACTGCCATTGTTTCTCTTCTTGTCTTGCAGGGTGTATTCTTTGACTTGATTTTAACTTTTTACATATGTATCTCAAATATAATTGGCTTATTTTCTTGTTAGTTAGAATTGAAATGGATGAAATCTGACTAGAGCTAAACCATGGCATCCTCAAGATTCTAGAGTTGCTGAAGTTCAGTTTTTTTTTTTAAATTCAATTTTTGTCCTTTTTGGGGTATATAAACCTTATGTAGGACAGTGCTAGAACTAGGTATTAAGGGGTCACCTGCACCCCTGTCTGCTTCTTTAACCACATGAATAGCTCAATGGGCAGGCTTATGGCCTCCCTTCAAAGTTCTATCTTTTAAATTCAGGTTTGAATTCAGGACTTAGCAGGCATATATACCTAAACCCAGTCTAAACTGATCTAAACCTGTCCAAACCTACTGTAAGAAGTCTATTTAAATAGTATTATATGTTGAATTGCTTGTTGTATTTATTTGCTTCATCTTGCACCTGAAAGTCAATCCTTGTATTATTAGATTTTTCCATATTAGAGTTTTCATAGACTAGCAAGATTTTCATTGACACTGACACAGAATTCTGACCATAAAGGTATGGCAAAGATCATAAATTAATGAGAGATTGTAAATAAAGAAGTATGATATGACAGCAGATAAAAAGCACGAGAAGGAGGCATGAATCAGGAATAAAAGACTCACAAGTGATCAGGAGGTTCATAAATAATTAAAAGAGAAGGCATAGGCATACCACAAGGTGAGAAGATAAGAAGGTGAGGAGATGAGAAGGTGAGAAGGTGAGGAGGTGAAAAGGTGAAAAAATAAAGGAGTGATATGGTGATATGGTGATATGGTGAAGAAGTGAAATATAGGAGGGTGATTTGAACCATCCTAGAGATAAGATAGAGATTGCCAGCAATCAAAAGATAAGATTGATCACACATCTAATATGAATTGATTGTACTCTGGATGTATAAATAACTTGATTATGTCAGTGGAGTCATGATACAGTACATACTCAACTTACCATAGCTTCATAGTCATACTAAACCAACTAGATAACATACATGACAGCTTATATAAGTTGGCTTTGAGCTGAGTTGAGATTGGACTAGAATCATGTAATATAAATTATATTCATTGAAAAAAATATACTGTAATACGTACTTGGAGTTCCATATTACAACTCTCAACAACCTATAGTATTGAACATATAAGTATATTTATCCTAAAAATATAATAAAATAGTAACTCATAGTATAATAAAAAATACATCATATTAGATCTATAAGCTGTTCAATGGTTATCCAACTCATCAAGTTTATGCTGCTATTGAAAATGACTTGATAGGCAATAAGGGAGAACCACAGTTGACAAATGAACATATTCAACAAGGTCAGTAAAGGACCAGAGATACATGTTGGCATGAAAACATACTTTTGAACATCTAGCTCATTGTGAATGTAATTTAAGTGGCCATTAAGGAGTTTCTAAACCAGTTGAAATAGATATATGATACAGGATAGGATCTGCATATGTGATGAAGGAGAGGACAGTGTCATCCCATGATAATCATAAATGCCTTTGTTAAAACCGAGCTGATTTGTTGGTTCTGGATTAGTAACATGCAGAAAAAGCTATCACCAAGATTATCTTTTGTGTCTGTTTTATCAGATCCAGGGGGTTATTGGAAAGTGGCACTATTGTTGAACATTATGTATTGCTATCAACACTAATCAATATCCAATAATGAGATGTATAATGTTGAAGCTCCACCTCAATCCTCAGATCATGTAAAGTATAAATTTTCTTGAGAATCCAATTTGAGTTTGGTTCTCATCCAGGCCCTCGTTGTTCAATGGTTAAGCAAGATTCATGAAGTCCAATCAGCACACTTGATCAGATTTTCATACATGAAGTGATTGAATTAATTTCTAGCAACCTTGTCAATGTAATCCTTCATCACAACATGAGATTGAGGACTTTAGATGGAGGAATTATAGTGTCTAATTTCTACTTGAGGTTCTACTCAAAAACTCCAATCCTCAATATTATATATTCCACTATTTGCCAGATTACCTTTTCAGAGACTTTTGATAATGTCCTTAATATAATTGAAAGCATTATCAAAGAAAACTCCTTGATATTGAGATAATAGACATTCAAATTATGCAAAAGAAAAAAGAAATCAGGGTATCAGTGGAAGTTACTCATTAATTAATTATAAATGATAACAATATAGTTTTTAAAAAAGAGAAATAGATGGAAGAACTAATGCACAAGAGATTTTGAATAAGAAAAGGATGTGAAGTATAGAATAAATTACTACCTTTCTCACAATCCTTCTCTAATACTGAAACATGGGACACATTTTCAAAGAATTAGATTTCCAAAGTATTATAGGAATTTAGCTCTATTTTAAGTCATGCAGAAAAGATGGACAATATGTTCACTGATCCTGTCATTGTTGCTGATTATGTTTGATGCTCCATTGCCAATGTGGACTTTTACTATATATTTGGCTCTAGTATCCTTCTATTGATATATTGGATATTCAAATGGCTGCAATTAATAAATATGCTATGCATGATGTAATTCTATTGTAGCAGCACTATGTATGCCAGTCCCTGATTCTGTTGAAAAGCCATTCATAATAATAGCCACAAATTTTGAATAACTTTACTGATCTATCATGATACTCACAGTGATCAAAAAGCCACTTTATGAAGAAGATAACAAGTCCATATCTGCATTGTTGTCACCATACTCCTTTTACACCTCCACACCTCCCATCTTGTTGCTGTGACCAGTGGTTACTAGTTTTTTTTGTTGACCCCTGTCCTTCAAATTTATTCTCACCATCATCAGAGCATGCTTTTCTTTTTTTGGTTGTTGTATTTTCCACTGCATGCAACTTGACTTCCTTAGTATACAAATGATAAGGGAGGAGTTTCATACTCTTCAAGATGAGTTGATACATGTGAGAGCTGGGATTATTATTGCCATTAGACTCACTGCTGACAATATTTTAGCTGACATGGAGTGTCAGTCATATAATACACATTCCACAGAATAATAAAAAAACACACCATTTCAAGTATACCTCTATTTCTATAAACAGGTCATTTGTGAGCTTTCCATCATAGGAAGTAGGAATAATCTAAATTTCTTATATGTCAAGGATATCAGGGGTGACTATTCTTGCATCTGCAAGCTCAGTATGTGCACACAAAAGACTAGTGTAGTGACCTTGTGGATTAGGCAGATCAGAGATATGAATTACTCCTGATCCTGATGTCGCAGCAGGTGTAGTTGCAGCTCTGGTGGTGACTGCCTTTGCCTTTGCCTTGCTTGAGCTCAAGGTTCCAACTGACTCTGAATTAAATTAAATTAAAATCAGTCAGAACTCCAATAAAAGATATATTGTATTGCTCACTTGTGAATTCTGTGCAACTCAATTTTGGAGCCACCACTTTTCCTATGACTGACAGGCCCTGGAAAATTGAATTTGTGGATATAATGGCAAAAAAGTAATTACCATGCAAAGTGTCATATAAACGCCAGAATGGAATGATAGAAATGTTGATCTTGACTAATATTGCACATGAGTTAGAGATAATGGGATTAATGAATAGATGAGATGTTACGTATAACTCACCATTTTTTGCAAGCAATTCCTCCTGCTCATTATAGATTATCATCAATGTCATCAGAGCAGAAGCAGAGCAGGTGATGGCTTCTGACAGGCAATTGGTGTTGTCACTATTGAGAAACTTGAGTTCAAACTATACACAGGCATTTTTCAAAGCAGTGATATCGAGCTACCATCAATCAAATGAGTAAGATATGCACATAATGCATAGATAGACATATTCCTTTAGACAGCAGGAGGTTGAAATAAGGGCCAAGACATGCAAACTGATTGTTCTGATCAATTTTGGCTGGAAATCTAATTGTGAGGGGTTGATAATCAGACTTGATCCAATAATTCACAGAATCTCCCATCATGCTATAAAGTAGCCTTGAGTTGTTTTCATTGGCAACACATTCCAACATGGAATTGCTGGCTGTATTCAGCTCCTAGACAACACATTTCAAGGAGAGCCACAACATGGACTTCTCTATAACATGTGTATGAGTAGGAGTAGGAGTCTCAGGATGATTCCTGGGTATATGAGAAGTGGTAATAGGAATGTTGTTGGCATAGTCTGCTTGATGAGGAGACAAGGTGGGAGACAAAATGTTAAATAACATGGTAGGTGAAGCTGATGATAAAAAGTGGGAGCAGAAAAAAATAATAACTGGGAAGGGACTTAGATGAGGGAATAATGTGGCTTCAGTGAGTCCTATATATACAAAAGTGAGAGCCCATTTAAGGGGCACCAGAGGAATTGAGCATATAAAGAAAGATGTGGGCTTCCCAATCTTCAAAGTGTGAGAATGTACAAAGGTCAAAATTTTGCATGTTGGGCTCCAGAGAAGGACCTCCATTGTTGACTTGCCCATTGTAGTTCCAAATTTTTCCATTGAGTCACAGATGAGCAGAGAAATGGAACCTACCTAGGTAAATGACTCCAGTGTATATTGTGCCATTCCGTGGTGATGTGAAATGGTGATTGATTTGCATGGTGTCATAAGATTAAGTTAGACATGTTTGAAGAATAGCATCAGCAGGATGATTGGAAATCTTATGTAGTTTGTGATGAAGCCTGTGCAGTCCACAAATGAATGTGACAGCAGATTTGTGGATTGTACAACCTGCTGTAATTTCCACCAAAGATGAATTCATTGCTGGATATTGATTAGAACAACTTGGAAAGAGTTGATGGTGGGGTCACTTCATTGCAAGGGTGTGCAAAGGAATGGAAAGATGGTAGACCAGAATACTGATCAGTGAGAAGAAGAAGAAGAATTCTTGATGTACACTGCATTGGAGCATAGAGGAATAAATTCTAACTGACAGGCTACTAGTGGAAGTACTATACATGGTTGAGAATGGAACTCACTGCTGTGCCTACTGGACCAAAGTGTGGAAATGCAACAGATTTATGGACATTGAGATGATTCTGAAATTCGTTTTTAAACCTGTCAAACAAGTCTTGTGAGAACAAATTTGAATCATGCCCCCAAGAAGAGTATTATATACTTTCGTAAGATCCATCAAAGCAGTGCCAGCAGCATGGCAGCTCTCTTTCAAGACATCATCCCCTGCTTGATATGCATAGAAGAGAACTATGAAAATACAATCATAGGCACATGACCAGTCTGTGGATGACCACTTGCAACCAACACTTGGTGGAGACTGTGAGATTGGATCCATTAAACAATATGTCAACATAGAGCAATCACCTACATTATCAATCTTGGCTCATTTCTTGGATTGAAGAGTTGTGGTGTTAGGGAATATCACTGTGACACTGCCATCATCATCATCATCTTGGGTTGTTTTCCTTTTTGTACCAGCACTCACACCACTAGGTTTATTTGTTAAATCAAACTTTGGTTTTGAATTAAACACCTTAACAGATTGTTCAGCTTCAGCATCAGGTACAGATATCATGTTGCCTGTGTACACATCATATTGAACATAAGTATTATATTCCAGCACCTCAAAATGTCATACCTCCACCAAGAGATCTGACAATAGTGATTTGTTGAGCTTTTCAAGTTTCACCACTTATGTCAAGCAGAGACCTTCTCATGATATTGCATGCAATGCAGTGACATAAGCACCAAAACTCCTCTCAGAAAGGTTAACCAAGACTTTGGGCAATATTTTGCCCTGTGTGGAGTGTTCTGTAATAGTAAAAGCTGATTATATAGGTAGTTGGGATCGAGTGACATGAATTTTCTCCTTCAATCCATCAGCTTTGTCCAGCAAGGTTGTGAAAGACCAAGTGACTTGTATGATTGGAAATTATGCCTTTGGAAACTCCTTTATCTCAACTTTGCTATATGAAAATTCAACTACAATACATGTACCATATGTAAGACCTACTGGGCAGGTTACAGTGAAGATCTTGCATACAATTCCTTGCAATCCATTTGTAATCCCAAGATCTATGGATATATTGTAAGTATGAAGGATCACTGGCATTTCCTCAAACAGAAGCACAAAACTCAGAAGTAATTGTTGTGTGGAAGTAATATTGAGGTTTATCAGAGTTCTGTGTTCATCAAGAGAGAGCTGTTTTTGAGAACACTTGTCTAAGGTAAAACAGGTTACAATGTCAGTTTCCTTGAGAACACAAGAATAAATTTTATACCAATTGTGTTTCTTTCAACTTGTTGGTGGTGACAATTGCTACAGCTCCACAATTACCTTCAAAACTCATGCCTATGCCTTTAGGAGACTCTGCTGATTTCACAACTCTAGAATTGAAAAGATTTACATTTTCAAATGTGCAATCCTAAGTACATAAGTGCTGTACAGCATCACCGTACTTTGGATCACCTTGTTATTGGATATATATTACTTGAGGACTTGATATATATATTTGATGACTAATATCCCATGGTATCAACTCCCTGGCATCAAAACATGTGCCAGTGAACTATAATTTGATTTTTACTATATGAATATTGATTATAATTGACCTGCTCAATTATATCTTCATGATTAATTTATCAATGGTAGATAGTATTATTTCTATATATTGTCTTTATTAAGCAAGTCCTGAATGAGTTAGTAGTATGTTGTATATAAAATATTGTAATATTAACTGTTCAACACATGAAATGGTCCATAATGTATGATATACTGTATATAGGGTATAGTTGATTTTGGACTGAGCCAAAACCAACTGTTGATCAACGATTCCGCTTCCAAGAATCCTAATCAACAGGTGTAGACTACGGTTGATCAATCTGCTCCTGCCTGATATTAATTAGCTGTCAATTAGCTATCAATTTGCAAAATAACAGCATCAATTTCTACAAACATGCCCTCGACATGCTCAGATCTCCCATATATCCCACTCTGATACTTCCGGCACAACAAGAGAATCTTTTCTGCCACTCTTTGACTTCATCTGATCATGATACAGTTCAGTAGTGACTGTCGCAATGGGTTCTGAAACTGGCATGTCAGTGAGTAGGTCATCTTGTTGTTGTCACTGAAGCCAGTCAGGTAGTGGTCTTCTGACTCGAGCTAATCAGTTGGCTCTGTGTGCAATGCCATCCCATACCCAGGTCCATTATAGTTGATTGTTGGAGTTTCCTTTGTGAGAGGTTCACTAGAACTGCCAGCATCTTCAGCTCAGCACTTTCCAAGCATGCCAGTACTCACCACTCCAGCATCTCACCACTTGACAACAGAAACATAGCACAGTGATGATCCAGACTAGGTAAAAAAACAAGGTCATTAGCTTTGATAGATTTGTATTCTGGCACTGGCACAACCTACCTCGGGGTTGTAACGGTGCCATTGATGGATCTGAATGTGGTTATGAAGGGTTGACACTTCCTGACAGTTCTGTTTTGCGCTATTCAGCCATGTAATGGTCGACATTGTGCACTTATCTAGCTATTGAATTTGGAACTACAAAAAAAATCTTGATTGCAAGTGTCTGGAGTAAATTTAATTAGAAATCTAGGTAATGAAGTTGGGGAACAACAAGTATGGTGAGAACACTGGCCAATTCATCTTTTTGAAGTGCCTCCCACCAAGTTCTCGTGGTGTCTGTTGAACATAGCTTCTGGTTAAATGGATCCAAATTGCTAACATAAGCTGTGAGCTGTGACCTGAGGCTTTCAAGGGCTACATGTGGATATCAGCCAGTGATGGGTTGTGCTTTTTCATTATTCCAGCAGGGTTTTTGTATTTTCCAACATTATATGCATCTCCATACTCCGCTTGAAGCATACATTGCAAGCTAAGTTCAATGCGCTTTAAGATAACATCTCTTGATGATGTGATGACTGGTGTACCATCAGGGCCCTTGCCTTTTCTGATCAATACCTTTGGGATCCCCAGAGGATTGAGTAATCTGGTTGTATAGATTGGCACATCATGATATTCTAAATGGCTATTGTCTTGGACTTGAAGGGGTCACCATGCTCCATGGGTGTACTTACCTGGATTAAGGAAAAATGCGGTAATATAAATGTCATTTGAAGAACTGTCAATCAGCTCATCGAAATGTAAATTGGTAATTGCATGGATTGCATTCATTGTACTTGCAGACAGTCGGAAGCTCTTGTTCTTGAATCCATGGTCGAGTTGTGCTGTAATCCCAAGCATATACATGTACACATGGTCAGGTGTTGCATAAGCTGCTTCCAAACACTTGATCGCTTTTGCAAAGGGTCCAATACATTCCATGAGTTTCGTGAGTTCAAGTTCAAAATGGAGTTGGCCAACCCCAACAAGGTGTTCATTCAAGCCCTAGTTCAGAAATTCCAAATAAGTACTCAGGCTAGGTCATCACATATGTTGAATCCATACAACAATATTGACTTGAAGATGTGTATCCTTGATAATTGCTTCCATTGCGGGTAGTTCTTGACTCAGTGAGTACGCTGCCCAGTAAATTGTTCCAAATCGTGTCTCATCAATCACTTCCAAGCCTTGTAAAATCCCAAGCTTGCTACGCTGATAATTGAAGTGCTCCGTGGCAAAGTTCAACTTGTTCATGAATCCAATAATATTCCATATATGTCCGATGACCTAGATTGGCATCTATAATGAGTACAACAATTTCAATGAAGCATCCGATAGGTGACTTAATTTCTTCAAATTCAGAAAGTGAACAGATTGACTTGATAGCATTGTTCAGAAGATGGCAGACATCTTGGATATTGAGGATATGGGGGTACTTCTTGCAAAGCAGTTCCTGTGCCTTTTGAGTATTCCCTGTATTGTCAAATGATATTCCAGCGAACTGCCACAAACCAATTTCTTTGATCATCTAATATCATTGCTTCAGATTACATCAGTGTCACAATAGCATTCACAATGAACATACACGTTCCAAGGCCTTAAGAATATATGTAGCTGAATAACTCAATTGCAATCCATTATTAATGTTTATACAGAAGATTTGATGATCAGAAGTGGTAACATGAATGGTGTAGATTGCCTTAGGACATCTAATCTTTCCACCATCAAAGGTGATCATGAGATTGTAATGACTTTGAAGATATTTTCAAATTGCGACATTGATCTGTGCAGCCTCTTCTGGAATCAACTTTCTAGTAATTGTGCTTGAACTCAGAGGATTTCAGCCTGAATCCAAAGCGGTTGCAAACTCCTTGAACTCCATGGCATCAAAGACAGTGAATAGAAGGCCAGCACAAACAATGAATTTCATCAGTGCCCTGTCAACCTGCCTTTTCCATTGCTTTTTCCCCTTAGTAAGGAAGGCATCCATCTCTTTTCCCATACGGCGTTTGCTTCGAGGCCCAGTTTTTTGGTGCTTGGAAGCCTGTTCAGATGAGCTTTGATAAGTATCTGAGTCAAGCTCAGCAATCACAATGGACATAGGTGCTGGATTTAATCTTGTTGCCTGTATTTCCTTGTTTGCTAACTGATCAAGAGCTTCGCGGCAGAGCTCAGAAGGAAGGTAGTTGCAGGATTTCGCATGGACAAGGATATGGCTGCGAATTCTTGGCCAAACCCAAGATTTATGGCACCCTTTACTGTTGGATTCTTTATTCCATATTTGGTATTACTTGCTTACTTAAGCAGTACCTACATCGGACCATCCTTACCTTAGTCTTACTTAGTGACTTACTGAGTATTCTACATTTACTTGCCAGACAATGGACAAGTTTCTGGGTGGTACAAGCATCCCCAAGAATCTGTTTAAATATTGGGTTACATGGACGGCAAGGCTTTGAGATCTTGAAAAGGAATGAAGATGTTTGGGCACCACCTGATCGACCATTCTCATCTTGATTTGAGGAGATATAATCCAGGTCATTGAATTCTTCAAAGAGCTTGATGGTAGGTTTTCCTTGCTGCACAGACTTTGTCTTTTGACAACTAGTATTGGTGGCTGATACCCTTTGTTCTTTAATGTCATTTGGTATCCCTGCAGTTGTGGTGGCAGCACTGCCACAATTGGTTATGGTAATAGACCCCAACTCAAATATTATCATACTCAGATTTGGATCTGTCATGTTGCTCAGCTGGGGAAGCTGTAATATCATTTAAAGATCAGGAACTATGACAACCAATTGACACACAGCACATACTGGTATTCCTGCCTCTTTGTATGCAGTCTTGGCTGATTCCATCAAGTCACTGACCCATTTTTGCAGAATGATTGACTTCGGGAACTCGGTGAGGTAGTTGTCAAGCATATTAACAATACAATTGAGACCAGGGCCTCATTCGGTCAGCTGGATTGGCCCCTTAGCATGGCTGCCCAAACGAACCTCAAGCTCCCGATTCATGGCACTTTCATGACCAATATCTTCTTCCCATTCTGGGTCAATGGCAAATATATCAAACTTGTAGACTGAACCTGTCAAGGTGTGGTAAGGCAGGTTTTCAAGCTCTGGGACTCAAAGATTGTGAAGGTATAGACAGAGCAGTTGAAGCTGGATTTTATCGCCAGGATCCATTGTCTTGCACTAGGAGGATTATAGTAGTAGATAAATGTTAAATTTTATTTGTGATATGTCATAACATCGGAACACACACAGATTAAGATATATATTTTCTGTCATTGTTAGTTTGTACCTAATCAACCCTGATCAACCGGGTTGAAACAGTCCTCGCCTTGAATGACAGTTGATTAGCATTGATCAACATGGTTGACCAACACACTATCAATTTGATTGGCCTAATCAACTGTACCCTAGATGTGTATGTGTTGATGCTTTGTTTTATTGCTAAGTGTGATACATATTTATAAAATGGCTAAAATGTACACTTATAATAAAAGAAACTTAAAAACTTATATAGAGTTACAATCATGGAATAAAGACTTTTTATTAGTGGAGATCTGAAATTGCTATGATAGAAATGATAATTGATCATATAATCCTAATCATTCATATTATTGTTGCAAAAATAGTACTAGTAACTGATAATTATTAACCTATCATGTACTACTATAAACATTTAAAAACCTATTTTTTGAAACCATGAATTACATTATATTTTTTTATTTGCAAAAAAATTTATATAGTATTGTAAATACATATACATTCAAGCATATTTTACTATTTATAACAACTCCTGGAATCTTGGTATTGAAGATGGAAATGAGTTCTATTGCAAGTATCACCATTATTGGTGGTATGATTAGATTTAACCCCAAAGTAAATTGAGCAGCAGAACATTGCATTTTATAATGCTCTATCCCCTTTTAATATTTTTTAAGGCATTAAAGTATAGAAAATACTCAATATATATAGAATAGAGGAGCTATGATGAGAAAATATAAGAGTTCATGATAAAATTTTGAAATAAAAACCAATTTGACTCAAGTGACATCTTAAGTTATATTATAAGAATGTCAAGAAAGCAATGCTGAAGAGACCCTTACCTAAAATACCATTTAAGTTAGAATGATCTAGAAGGATCATATTATTGACATCACAGGAGTATTTTAAAAAGTATAAATATGCTTGTACCTCCTAGCTTTTAAAAAAATAGCCACTAGGAACTTCATGGCCAATGATCTCACCACTGGGCCTTTCACAGCCATCTATATTGTAATTCTACCATTAGATTCTTCAATACAATTACTAATGAATTTGCCACTAAGATATCCACAGTCAATTCTGTTATTAGATCTTTCATCATTAATGATCCTAGTAAGTTGATTGACTTCTGGACCTTTACTCAACCATATCTTGATCTCTTTCATACCATCTCCCCAGCAACTATTCATATGTTGATTTAGTGGTGGGCTGATTTAGAATTTCTTCACAATCTAAATTAGGACCAATTCTAAATCATGTGAATCAAACACTGCAAGTATCAGCTGAGGAGATTTCAGCATGAACTCCTCCTTATGGATATTTGCAATATTCAAATAGAATAAACAGTACATATCTATATAATTTTTATACTAACTCACAATTGTATAGCAATATGATACAAATAATGATACTTGTACAAAGACAAATTTAATAACATTATAGTAGGGAAGCTAATCAATACCTTGCAGAGTCTTTTTATAAACAAGCAAATTCATTATGAATACAAGCCTATTATTTCTTGTCTTGTATGGAAATACAACTCCTCTGAAAAACTATAATAGTGTTTTACCTTACTTACAATGAATACTGAATCTACCAAGCTTTCCACGAAAATTGTTACTTTTTTCAGAAGTTGCCATAAGAGTGATTGAACACCAGTCATAGTCTTATCAAGCCAATGAAAAGCTTCATGTAGTTTGTAATATAAACATAGTATTTTAGAGTTTAGTTGCAGGACTGCAAAAAAATTGGCAACTGGACTGGATTAGACTATTTGCAATCAAATTGAATCAGTTGAGTTGTGCCAGATTTAATTATTAACTAATCTAATCTTTTAAAATTTAAGAAAACAAACAAATTATATCAAACCAGTTGCAACCAGTTAGCATTGTGACTGGTTACTTTGAAAACTATATAGACAAGTTACTACCAGTTTCCCTCATTTTTATATTTTTATATTTTTATATTTTTATATTTTTATATTTTTATATTTTTATATTTTTATATTTTTATATTTTTATATTTTTATATTTTTATATTTTTATATTTTTATTTCTTTATTTCTGGTTTATTACAAGTAAATACATATATTCTTTAACTATATTTTATTGTCTATTTCAGGCAATTTATCCAATGGAAAATTACATATCCTACCTTCTTTTCTTTATAGTGTCTAGATATGCTATTAGAACTTGACAATAATCATATCATTCAACTTGTACAATCTCAAGAAATCCATCTGAAGTAAACTTATCAAGAAATTCCAAGTTTCATCTTTTTGAAATTTCAGTGGCTTTGGAATATCTCAATCTAGTAAGTTCTCAATCTATTAATCTGAACAAACACTTGAGAGTACTTTACAGATCACATTCTTAACAATAAAGTACCATCTTTACTAAAATAGTAACTATACTCAACTAGCAATAACATGGCTTATCAATCAAGAAATTCATATCACATTGCTCAGGCTTTTGTGTATTATTACTTCATAGGATTTGTTTTACATTGTGAATATGTATGATCTTTGTCTTTACATCATCACTTGTAAGGCTGCATATGAAAACATGATATACAGTTTGTAAAACAACCTAAAGCTTTAGTCAAGGCTGCTTGCTCTTGAGTACATTTGATAGCTAACTTCTTAATGACATAGTTTTGGGGAATCAACTCATATATATAAAGATGGGAAGAGGGAAGTGAGTTAGGTTAAGAAGTAGCAGAAAAATCTTCAAGGAAAACAAGACTGGGGAGTCTTGATTACTGTTTGAGGGCTTTATATATGTACTACATAAAGTATATACATGTTGTGCATAGATCTATAGATAAAATAAGTCACTGTACATGTGTTAGTACAGTTATGGAATGAAAGTACGACATGAGGGGGAAGCATGGATGTGGTAGGACATGAAAGATATAAGAATGGTGCATGGATCAGGATTGAAAAAATAATATATAATTAGAAGAGAAGACATAGCTATATCATAGGGTAAAGAAGTGGGGAGGTGAGGAGATGAAGTGATGAAGAAGTGAAGGAGTAAAGATGTGAGGAGATGAGAAGGTGAGGAGATGTATAACAAGAATAGAAAGATAAATATATACTGGCCCTTTCCAAGCCATGATGACTGGTCTCTTGGCAAGTTTCTTGTCGAGAATTTCATGCAGATGCAAATCAATGAATATCTTTAACTTCCTTGGATAAGTCTACTTATTGTTACTGATTTCCGCATCAATTGATCATGACCACCAGTTTGACAACAAACCCAAGCCGGCCTTTTCCTCAGCTTGTGAATTGCTGGATTGGATGGACATCCTACCATCTGGACCAAAGTGGCAAGTCATGGAACTTGAAGTGGGCGACTATAAAATTGAAAAGAAGATCCAATTAATATGGCGGGACAGGTTAGAGGTTGCCCAAAGTATCTTTGGAAATCCAATCTTCGGTCAGAGTATGTCATTTGACTCCATCAAAGTTTGGGATGGTGACAATATGGAGTATGGATAATGGTTCATGGCCAATGAAGCATTTTGCATTTAGGTCTATCTCGTCTTTGAACTAGTTTATTGGGCACTAACACCAAATGTAGTTGTCTTTGCCTGTGGGTGCTATCATTGTGCACATTATTGCCACATCAGATAAAACACCAGTGACGAGGCAAACAGGTGGACTAGAGATACATCCCCTTTTCATTACCATCGGAAATATAGATTCAGACGTTTGTATGAAGACAACATCTCATGCCTGGCGATACATTGCTTTCATGCCAGTCTCCAAATTCAACACCCATCCAGACTACCAGACAATCCTTCAATCGCACATCTGGCACAAATACATCAATATTGTTACTGCAAATCTGAAACATGCAGCCAACACAGAAGCTTTCCTGGTTGGTCCGTCTGACAATGCATGATATTGCTTCATGCCCCTTGTTGAATGAATAGCAGACCTTCCAGAACAACAGATGATTGCCTGCACATCCAAAAATATATCCCCGATCACGATGGCAATACTCAAGCAATTTGGTGATGCTTAACATCAGCCTAGTTACACTAGATCACACATCCTCAAGTTGATTCATGACCTGAGTCTCAAGGTCGATCCATGAAACATTGACCACTTTCAAAAAACTGTGTAAGGAGTCCTTGCTTATGGACATTCAACTCCCATGCTGGCATGACTGGATGAATAGCAAAGTATCCATCTTCCTCCTTCCCGAGATTCTCCATACACTCCACAAGTTATTCTTCAACCATATCTTGACCTGATGTAAGGAAGTGGTTGGAAACAAGTAGCTTGACGCTTGCTACAAAGTCCATCACTGGCACATCTGGGTGCACCACTTCATATTGGGGGTCTCACACATGAAACAGATGACCAGACAAGAACACCACAATATCCAGCATACCATTGTTGCCATGATTGCTGGCGCTGCACCCCCCAAGATGGTTTGATTCATCTGGGCACTCATAGATTTCATTTATCAAGTGCAACAACCTGTGTACACAGGAACGTCAATCCAAAGGATGGAAACCTTGCTGGCTGAATTTCATGCGTTAAAAGACGCTATCCTTGCAGCTGGTGCACATCAAGGAAAGAAGACAGTCAAGAAGGACTTCAACATCCCCAAACTTGAGCTTCTCCTAAGCTTTGCCTCTGCTATCAAGAACAGTGGTGAGTTACCGCAGTATATTGCTGATGTTAGTGAATGCCTCCTCATAACCCATTGTAAAATGCCATTTACACGAATGAACTGACAATAAAGAGATTTCACCAAGCAGATTGTCCATATCCTTGATCATGAGGAGCACATGCATTCCTTTGACCTGTATCTCCTGCTTCAGCAACAAGATGAACCCCTGGTGAACACCACCAACGACGAAGCACATCTTTTTTATACAAATCCAACTATGGCCTGGGTATCTCACGTCGCTCCTCAAAAACAATTCCATTTCAAGGCTCCTCATTCATTCTGTAATCATTTTGCAGGCGGCTTCATCTCTGATGGTACAGAAGCAGTGATGACAGTCACCAGAGTCCCTGACCACTCACATCTCAGCTTAGTTGAGACCTGTGGCATGTATGCACTTCCCAATCTTATCATCAAGTTACGGGAATACATTGTGCATTGTGCCGGTGTTAACAATACCCAACGAATCCCGCAGACATTCAGCACAGTAAAGGTGTGGTACAAGTTCTGCATTCAACAACAATCAACTTTCCCCTCATCAACAATCCTATCCAGCCAAGCCATCCAAGCTAAGCCTCCTTCGGTCCACTTCCCGCTTGGACACTGTGATATAGTTCTCCTGAATATGGATGGCCAAAGTGAACATAACCCTGGATGTGAGTGTTTTTTTTATTATGTGTTATACAAAATCAACACTGATCATGGATTCAGATCCTGTCACACAAGCTAGGGCAATCTTTCAGCTAGCCAGCCCCTCTCATTCTAAAGTCAAACTTCCAAGCTTCTTGGATCTTCCCCTCGTGTATGTTCAACCATTCAAGGTCATTGCTACTCCAGACAATGAGCTAGACACCTGATTGTGGAAGCTCAGACAAGTTTCTTCTAACCCTTATCCAGGATCAGCACATGCAAGACTTGTCATCCTGTTGACTGAGGTCATTCAGGCAATTGATCTGGTGCCCATCTTTGGGGTTTTGGTAGATTGCATGGTGACAGCTGCAATGTTTCAGGAGGTGTACAACAAATTTTATCTCAACTGCTATATGGACAAGGAGAGTTTCAATACTCTATATGAACCCATAGATACAGATGACATGGGTGATGAGTTTACTCATAGTTGATTCAATAATATACTGCTTTGTGGTTGCAATAATTAATGGACGATGGATTTCAGTTACATATGTAACTTGATCTGAGTGATAAGACTTAGATAAAGCCACCCTACCCCAATATAACCAGTTGTGCGGTCCTCGTGCAGTCAGCCAATTGGACCCCTTCGCTACTGTGAATGTAATATTCTGTCAACTTGCTTGTTAAGTGTTCATTTCGATGGTTTGCAGATGTAGAGTTCTTTCATGCTGGCATCAAAGCTTAAATATTACTCAATAGTATATACATGTTGTGACAAGATCCAGGAACAAAAGGGAAATGGGGCATAGAATAAAACAGAAGTGAAACACATGAGGGCCATATGCTGTGTGGCAGAATGGAAATGAAGCAAAACATATGTAAGTGAAATGCATATATCAAGGGAGTAGAATGGAAGTGTGATCAAATACTTCTGTGAAAAGGTGGAACATAGATGAGATGGGGGTAAAGATGAGATAAGATGAGATTGTCTGTTGATGAATGTAGAAAACATTAAGTCCAATGAACATAGGGGTATGGAAATATACCAATTGTAACACTTTGTAGAGGGACACCATAGTGTGATGAGGGGAAATGAGTTTGGAGAAAGGAACACATATATAAATGTAACTGTCTAACAAAGGGATACACTCTATGGACATCAAGTGAGGATTTTTTTAATAAAAAAAACCCTAAATGGTCTCAAAAGGACACTGGTAGGGGTAGGGGTAGCCCTGACAAGAGCTTTTGCAGGCTCAAAGCTGCATGCTCCTTATCCATCCCTGCCTGTACTGTCATGGTTTTCCATAGTCCAGCTCTGATCCTCAGAGAGCACCTGACAGACAGGCAAGTGGACTGACAGCCCGGGCGTCCCTCTTCGCACATAGATCACAGACCATGGTTGTCTTTACATTTAGACCTGGTCTAAGGCCGCCTACCACATTGTGCCAGTACAATTACTCGAGCACCGCATGCAAGTTTCTCCAATGATAGACACATACATGACGCGTGTCGAATGCAAAAAGTCAAGTGCCTACTTTAGACCTACCCAACGACGACAACGACACGATCGGCGCAGACACCCTGCCCCGTCGACCCGCCCCAAGCGGTTCACTGTACTGCTTGGTCTCATAATCCCACGTCGCAAACATCTGCGCATCCGGCAGCGTAAACGACGACGCGTCTTGCCCGTTGGCCATGGCCCCGTCTTCCCCCTTTCCGCCTTGTGCGCCAGACGTGGTCAGCGAGGAATTCCACGGTGCTGGGATACCTGGACCGTAATACAACTTCTGCGAGCCTCGTTGCAGAACTGGAGGATGGGTGAGGCGTGACGTGCGCGACAGCACAGGCCCCTGTACGTGTCGCTCTCAGCAAAGCGTACGTGCAGAGGCAGGATACATGTACGTACAGGCAGGACTTGACGAGCAAGCTCGGGGAGCCTGGAGGACTGTTGTGATGCAAGGAACACGGGCTTGTCGTTGGAAAAGACGGGTCGAGGAGGCGCAGGCGGGAGGATGGGTCTCTTTTCCGAGTCCTTGTCGACATCTTTGCCTGAACGGATATCCTCTAATGCCTTGTGGGCGATCGGGTAGGACGGTCCAATGGATGCGACGCGAGGAGGACACGGTACGACGTTCGCGTACAGCGTCGGGGCAGCATCCCACCGCGTATTCTGTTGAACTTGCGAGAGGAGCGCCATCGCTACCTTGTGTTTTGCAGGGTTGGGTGGCCCCGGCTGAGAGACGGGATGGGTTAGAATGTGGTGGTAGGCGGCCAAAAGCGCTGGTTGGGTCGACGGCGTTGGGAAGCGATGCGGTGGAGACTTGGACGTCCGTGTGCCAGAGGTCTGGGTGGGTAGATGCCACGATGGCGTGTTCGCGAGGACGGACTCGGAATATGGGACCTGGATGAGGTAGTCTCCTGCAGTGATGGACGTGATGTGTTGTGGGAGGGGTGAAGGAGGTCGCTCCATCTTGACTGCATGGGGAGCAGGTGTAGGCGACGGGGACCTCGGCTGGGAGGCATCGGGAAACGGTGGTAGAAAATCGGGCATGAAGGATGCGGTGGGATGCTCGCGATAGGTCAGCGGTTCTGCAAAGCGGTCGACAGCTTCAGATCCGCTAGCATCACTCAGTTCTTCGTCCGACGCTTCGCCGTCCTCTACCCCGTCGATGATGGCGACATCGGCAAAGAGGGGCGCGTAAGTCAGAGGGATGGGATCGTCGTTGGGAACGAGTCCTTCTGCAAGGTAACCTACGGAGCGGGACGAGCTTGATGCGCGTGAAGAAGAGCGAGGAGAGCATACCTTTGAAATCGGCGAGGTCGTCGAGTCGTTTGGCGCTGCTCGATGCATACCTGGACAGCTCGAGCCCTTCCGTACTGCAGTATGCGCTCAACTCATCCAAATTGACGCCAAACTCTTCGATGCAGGCGACCAAGTCGTGAACAGACAAGCTTGAACGGCCCGCGAGCTCAGAGAAGTGACCACACGCGGAGGCGAGAAGGACGAGGTATCTGGACAGCAAGTTGGAGAGAACGGACATGGCCTGGGCAGAGGTCCGACCGAAGCCGTGGGCGTGCAGAATCTTCATTACCACCGCGTCGACGATCACAGCGGTAGCCATCCTCAGGGACCGTGGATGTCGAGGTGAACGTGCAATAGTGGCTGTGCATTTTTTTGGTATCTACGAGGACATTCCATACGCTACGTGGACTCTTTTACCGGGTTGCCTGGTCCGCGGAATGCCCACCGGTGAGGTCCCATTTTCCAAACAGAAGGCTGCGACAGGAATCAGAGGTGAACAGGGGGTATGCCACAAGACGTACTCGAACGCGGCCATGATGGTCCATTTGCGGTTGTCGGCTTCAGGGAAGACGAGCGATCGGGGGCCGTAAAATACCTAGAGCAGAGTCGGACACAGGGATGGACTATTGGGTTGAACACACCTCGTCGTCGACTTCGTCTTTTTTCCTTGGGAGGCAGTGGAGGAACTTCCAACTGGGGTTTGCGCCCCCCTCGCGACAAAGTGCTTCTGTGACCTGATAGCCGGCAAAGTCTTTGAGACGCTGTTCTTTTTCTGCCTCTTGGCCCATGGAAATCCTGTAGAGCGTTAAAGGGGAGATGGGAGTGTGGGTTGTTTCTCACCAGGTGTCGGTGACGACGACGTCGGCGCCGTTGACGGCTTCGCGAGGGTCGCTTCCCCACCAAATGTCCTTGTCGCACCCCAGCTCGGTGACACGATCCCACACGGCCTTGGGGCACTGGTAGGCGGG
>JBBPRR010000450.1:0-23043 GCA_038093115.1 Hortiboletus flavorubellus
CACTTACCAAGTAAATAATATAATATAAAAATAATATATATATATGCACATGACTCACCCTGTACAAGAGTAACACATAGCATCATCCAGAGTGGATAGAGTGGATAAATCAAAAGGAGACGCAACTCCTGGGACGACACTGCCGTACCACCCCTGCGGTTGGAAGGTCATGTTGCCAGAGGAATATGCTCGCAAAAACTTCCCTTCTCACTCGTTGCTTGAATATGCGTTGGCCGTAGAGAAGGTGACGACCATGAAAAAGACACCGTGAGTGTTAGCCCTAGCCTTGGCTCGTTCCAGGCTGGGAAAAAAATGCTTGCTGACATGCTTGTCACTAGTTGATCCTGAATATCGATGGCTGTATCGCTGTTTGCTTCATTAATCTCCTTCGCGATTCTGGTGCGTTCACACCCGAGGAGGCCGATGAGTATATCAAGGTTTGTCACCGTCCTTATGTTGCGACGTTCTTGGAATTGATGTGCTTCCAGATCGGTACGCTTAATGGCCTGTTCGTGCTTGGCCGCTCAATCGGTTTCATTGGACACCACCTTGACCAAAAGAGACTGCGTGCGCCGCTGTACGGACACCCTGCTGACGACATCTTCATCAACATGGCTGACTTGTCGCAACCGAGGGTGTTGGGGAAAGTGGCATGAAATGCAGTGTGCCCGACGTGAGTATAAGTAGGATCCCTAATGAAGAAGTGGGACCATAAATTCCGTGTAATACCCGCAAGTTTTCCGCTTCCAGTTCTTTTTTCGCGCTGTTGCTGCTGCCCTCTGTCTTTTGCACCTGATTCTGAAGGAGTAGCAGTACATGGTATAGAAATGATTAAATAGGCACATGTAATGATGACGAGTTCATGAACTTCAGTTTGAAACATACACCTCACGTACATTATCCATATCAACTTCCCGAGTCTGAGGCAGTAGCGGTCCTCGACGGACGGGGACGTTGCAGAGGAGACACCCAAAAGAGCCCTCTTAATTGTCCCGACGAACCAAGTAGACGATCGGACGCGTCGACACACAATAGCAATTCGTGACTTTGTTGAGCATGCTTGTGCGGGCCGCTCATCTGTATTGGGGTCGTTCGAGTTGGACTGACTTGCTTGAGACGGAATACGTGGGGCCTGGGAAACAAACTCCGCCACAGCCCGATAGGGGAATCTCGACTTCGAAGTCACGTTATGACGTTGTTCGCGCTCATCATGCGCGTCTACTCCCAAAGACCGCCGTTCGTCAATAACATCCACCCTGCACTATGACAATGTATGCTCCACGATGCACTTTTTGTTGACGAACAGCGCATTCAGTTTGTTCCGTGCAGCGATGGTAAGTTTTTCAGCATATACGACACGACCATTTGCAGGTTGCTCATGCCACCACCAGAATCAGCACGCAACAACGGTGGGATCACTTCGCTGACTGTTGCGTTGGGCTTGGACGGACCCCGCGAGAGCGGTCACCTGACGACAGGCAAGCAGGCGGGGTTCAGAGTGACTACAGCAGACGAGGGTCCTCGCAAGAAGCGGCATTTGTAAGCGCACATTTTCTACCACCTCCATTTATTGGACAAAGGTCGCGGCAACGGTTCCATGGACTTATATGCCTGCTTTGCAATACGACTTGTACCAAATGATGAGGTTGTACTACATAAGTTCCAATTATAACTCGTATTCTCTACAGCTTTGGTGTTCCAGTCAAGGCAATTACATGGCGACCGACTGACTGACGGCTGAAGCGCTGAGCGAGAGGGAGTCTTCGCTCCCGCACAGTGCACGGAAAAGAGCCCACGTCCACTCAGAATATCCCCACCAAACTTTCCTCTCCGTCCGCCGCCATCTCCTTCAATACCTCACGAGCATCCCGCGCCGGACGCGAAATCGCAGGACGCTCATTCGCTGCGCTCTCCTTGACCTTGAGCGCCACGCTGTGCAATACCCCCAGTTGACCAAACAGAGTATTGTCGGCCCGGACGCGTCCGTCTGCGTCCTCGGGTTCGAGGACCTGCAAGGATGGTGTGAGACGATAACGCGGACGAAGGTGTCCTGGAGATGAGGTAAGCGCTAAACGAACGTGTAGGGGGAGACTGGAGTTGGAGAGAGGAAGGAAGAGCAGGCCATGGTGTAAGATTACTGCAGGAAACGACTGTAACGATAGACAGAGAAGTGATCTGCTTTATTGATACAACATGTATCGCTCCATGCCCAGTGGAACCCAGAATCCCGCACGATCTTGCAGAACATTCGCAACTCGTCGTGAGTGAACGACTCTTCAAGCTCGTACACCACGATGCGTACGACTTGCTCAAACAGAGGCTCGTTGCCTTCCCACGTGTGCGAAAACGTGGCGTACCAGTAGTACTCTGCAACTTCGTGATTAATGCGGGCATGTCGATGTGTGTGATCGTGGAGGAGATCAACTCCCAAGAGATAGATTGTGATTCGAATGAGGATGCTTGCTCAGACTTGTTGAGGAGACGACCAGAGTCGGTGTTAATCAGGACTAGGGGAGATTCACGAATGGCGTTTGCGACCGCCTCACGAATCGCCGTCTTGGTCTGCTCTGGATTTACGTATTTGCAGTAACGCTCTAAACAAGATCAATATATAGCCATCGACACAATGTTGATGTTCTCACCACGAATTCCTGGATCAGGTGACTGCGAAATCTTCAAGAGCATCGTCTCGAACATGCCAACGGCATCACCATGGCGCCTTGCCTTATGTAAAGCTGCATGCTTCCTCTCGTACCCCCACAGAGAGGACGGATCGAGCGCGATCACCTAAGGATGATAACATCGATAAGAACGAACCTGCACAAGACAAAGGAACACACCTCATTTGCATCATTCAGCACATCCTCCCACATATCCCTGGCAAGGTACGTCTTGCTTCGCTTGACAAAAAGATCCTGGGGTGTGGGAGGATCGAGGGATAGTGCAGCTGAATACTCGGAGATGGCCTCCTCGAGATGCTGGGCATTCACTGCGATATCTCCGAGATCCTCTAGTTTCTTGGAGCAGCGCTGCTTAAAGTCTGGCAAGAAATGGCCACATAAACGACGATATCTATATTGCATGCAAGATTACCTACCAAGGACTCACTCCGCCTGCTCGACATCCAGAGTTTTATCTCCCAGTTCGCTCATCATTCCATGGAAGCACTTGGTCGCAACCATGATCTGGTTGAGCATGTCGAGATGATCACAGAGAACCCGATAAATCGTAAATCTCGGCACGGTAAACTGGAGGGCAACGGAGTGTCAAGCCCACGATGAGTAACAGAGCAAAGGGAGATAGTCACGTCGACAGTGGTAACCAAGGCATCTTTCCACAAACTGCCTGTCAATTTTTATTTTATCCATTCTCTCAAGAGCGATGTAGTGGATTGTGAACGGAAGGCTGTGTCACCGCTGCTTTCGGGGGTGGAGAGACATCGTTGCGCGAAATCTATGGTGAGATCACGAATGCACAGCGGAGGGGCAGGTAAAACATGACTCGCCAGAAAACCAGGTGGTGATCGGTCCAGTCACATACTCCGCTTCATCGGCGGTGTTTACCATATTTAGTAGAGATTCCCCTGCCTCCTTGATGCAATTGGCGGCATACAGGGCTTTACAAAGATGCTGTTGAATCGTGATGTCAAGATTATCAAGTTCCCATCCAGATATCTGTCAAAGATTATAAGCGGTTGTGGTATAACCATTGGGAAGCTTACCAATGAGATCACCGAAAGCCCTTGGCCCATGTAGGGTCGCACCTGGGCTCGTGCACATTCAAGGGATCGTATCACACTCTTGTAGTTGCCACTCTCCATGTGCGAGGTTCAAAGGAGGAGATGCATATGCGCCTGGTAAAAATACCGGTAGGGATGTCTGCTGTGTAGTAACGCTTATGGATGTGCTTGAACTACATAGCATATTGAATTGAAGTGCAACGTAGCGATGAGATTGTCTACGTGGGATAGCGCATCGTTGTGCTCTCCAGCCGTAAAGACGATGATGGCCTAGGCATATGAGAATCCGAGGGAAACCAAGCTCGAGTGCACGGAACACATACCTTGATCAAAAGGAGAAAGCTAAGGTGAGATGAACGCGAGTGCCTTGTGCTTTTCCCCGGTGCCAAAAAGCGCGACACTCTTTACAATGTAGCCAATAGTGGACGGCTGGACTTTGATAGACTTGGCGAAAATTAGGGTCAGGATCAACGTACGTGAGAGCAGAACAACAAACACCTGTGCGGCATCAGCGATGGCGGCATCCCACTGGCGCAAATGTGCTCTGAGGAGAGCTCGACTAGCGAGTGCATAATGGCTTGGATTACGAGACTTGTTGACTGCTGCGTTCAATAATGTTTCTGCGTTCATGAGTTGACCGTGCTTCCAAGAATCGAGCGTGGCGTGGTCGATCCGAACGTCTGGTTCCTGCAAGGTGGGTCATAGACGAGACAGCGGGATTGAATGCCGTGTGTAAGAGAGACCCCGGCAAGCATGTTGGTATGTACTTACAATGATGCGAGATAGACCTTGAATGATGAGTTTCCCATCCAACCCCCCGATTGCAATAAACAGGCCATCCGGAGAAAGTACGATTGAACGTATGTCTTGAGGGTGCTGGATGAGACCGAGCTGGGTGTATGTCACCGTGTCCCAAAATGTGACGGTACGTTTGGTAGAGCAAGCAACAAACTCCTCATGCTTTGACAAGGCAATGCACGAGAGTTCATCGGCACTGGGAACCAGCCATTCCGAGTCTGGTGACCCTGTGGATACGTCGAAACGCTTGATTTTACTGTCGGATACGACAAGGAGGTGGTTGTTGAACCAGATGAGACCACCGTCGCACCACTGGGTTACTGCTGCGTTGATGTCCACGGACAGGTGGCCCCCATTCCTGTCATAGACTCGAACGGAACGGCAAGCGGCGCGGTCGCCCTGGGGCGAGTATTTCGCTGCGTTCACGCAAGCCTCGTGGCGGAGTGCTCGTACTTGTGTGCCAGCCGCAACGTCCCAAACGGTGGCTGTACCGCTTTCCAAAGCGGAGACAAGGCGGGTCGAGTCGGGCGAAAAGTGCTTCGCGTTTGCCCACACTCTCCCTCTTAGCATACATGTACACATTTAGCCTTAACATACATACAGTCGTAAATGAGCTGATGCTGGTTCATGTCCGCTTGGGCTTCTTTGGGTTCTCGCTTCCCTCCCCAGCACGAGGACGCTTTCCTCTCCGAAAAGACCTGCTAAACCAGCCATCATAGCGGCTGTGGCTGGTCAGTTTAATACCGCTCAAAAGATCATCGTCAAACGATCGCAAGGAGATCGGAAGCGTTGTTTCGTGTGAATGTAAAGGCACAAGGTCAGGGGAGGGCTCCATGCCCCAGATGATGGCTTCGCAGAATGAAATCAGGGACTCCTTCACCTCGGCGAGACCTTGGAGGAGTAGAGCTTCCACGTTGTCCCAGCCAGCGTTTCCGGGCGATGTCTTGGGCCATGTTAGCATGAATACCAAGCGTTGCTAAAGAGAGGACTTACGCAAGATGCATAGCGGTCTCCAGTCATGGCATTGACGTTGAGCTGCTCGGAGTCGCAGGCTTTGAGCCACACATGGTAGGTCACCTTGGTGATTGAGCACCAAGTATGCCCACCAGCTGTCAGAGGTTCAGAGAAGCTTACACTGAAGCCAGGGGTGGAAGAGCCCCTGCAGTAGGAGCTTGAGTTTACGAAAGACACGTAATCCATGTAAGCATGAGAGAGGGTCTTCCATGCCTCACTCCCCAACATTGGACTCCTGTAGGCTGGGTCTTCTTCAATGTCTATAATGATGGCCATACAGATAGAGGAATATGCGTCCGTGAGGGACCTGATGTCATTTCGCGCATCTTCGAAGGATTGGGAGAACGCGATCTGGCATATGACGGGATAGATCGGCGCCGATGAGTCATCTTTCGCAGAGAACTGCAGCAAAAGGTCCGGAATAATCGTGTCCTCATCGGTCCTCAGCGCTT
This sequence comes from Hortiboletus flavorubellus, assembly GCA_038093115.1. Taxonomy (NCBI): domain Eukaryota; kingdom Fungi; phylum Basidiomycota; class Agaricomycetes; order Boletales; family Boletaceae; genus Hortiboletus; species Hortiboletus flavorubellus. The sequence goes on from JBBPRR010000450.1 coordinate 6,004, forward strand.
TGTTGTGATGGACTCGAGCAAGAGCAACGTCGCTGGGAAACGGGAGGCGGACCCCCTGATCAGTCAGCATTCTGTCGAGAGTCCCGATCGGTGCCTCATGGAGGTCGGAGGGAAGTCTGACAAACAGGAGGCCAGGCTTGCCGAAGTAGGAGAAGCTGGCCCTTTTTAAGAGCGATTCACAGAAGGAAATATGAAACTCACCGTAGCTTTCCCAATACCCTTGGGAATCGGGAAGTGATTTGCTGGATGAGACTGAACTGCTCGGTGGAAACCGAAGATAATTTCTATAGAAAAAGGTTAGCGAGCAGCAGGCACCATTGCGGAGCAACCACAGCGGCGTTATCAAGTGCTCACCAGGGTGTTCTGGCCGACTTGGTGCCCCTTGAGCAACTGGGTGAGATGCTCGGCTGCACCATCGCATGATTCTGGCAGGCCAGCCATGTGCCGGTGAGCTTCCTAGAATATGAAGATTCTGGCTACTCACTGAGTGCATCCAGCGACAGCGCGTCCAGTAGACTTGAAAGATCTACGTTCAGACCCGGGGACCCAGCCATCGCCGAATCAGAAACCGCAGCGCATGTAGCCTGTGTGGAAATGGAGATGGTTGTAGTTTTGCCAGAAGTATCCGTCGCCGGAGACCTCGATCGGATGGGACTTGCTTGTGGCTTTGATGGTCTAACTGTCGAAGCCGTCAGACCACTCCGAGAGTCAGGGATGCAGCCTCCATAGGCAACAGGGGATGGCAGCATTCTGCAGCGCATAGTCGCGGTATTGGCTGAAAAGGACCAATGGCCCTGGCGCAAGAAACGGCGAGGTGTCGGGTTTTAGATCTAGAGGTGGCTACTGTTGCCGAGCAGGGTCAGGTCTATTTTTGGTAAGAAAAGTGAGATTGCGGTGCTGAGTCCCGGGTCCTGGTACCGCCGCATTCGTTCAGTCACCTTGTGTGACTGACATGCTCTGACAAATATGGTGAATAGTCGTGGAAATTTACGAGGCGGTGCAGTAAACGCGTGAATGGGTCTCACCCGCAGGGTGAACACACATCTGCTTGGCAGGGTACTGCTTCAGTGCACCTTTCGTGTTCGACCTGGCTGCAGAGGGGTCCATTGTCGCAGGTAACGTATTCCGCCGTGGTACCTCGACTTGTCTCCCACTCAGCGCGTGCAGGTGCGATTGCCCACCCTACGCGTCTCGTTGAAAGCCACTTTGAAAAGATGACCTGTACGTTCCACCCTTTTGCATCCCTTTTATCGTGCTGGGCTCACACCACCTCCGCAACAGGCCCCCTTCTCCTGTCCTGCTCAGGTAAGCACTGACCGAGGCTTTCCACACGCACGTAGTTGGGCTGAACCCCCTTCCCCTTCTTTTGTGCGACAAAGAATGACTCTTCATTCCCGCTCGAGGCGCGACGGCGCGCAGAAGACATCTTGGTACGCAACAAGTTGGCTACTAATTCCAGGTGTTCTCGGGGGTCTCCCATGGGTTCGCCGTGCGTTGCGACCCGAATGTACCCCATGAACGTGCGTCTCCCTCTCCCGTCTGCTCTCAAAGACTCACTTGTGTCGGGTTTTGCAAAAGAAGAAAGTGTGCGCGGAATCAAGGAGTGGTTCCTCCAGTTTACAGCGTGAGATGCAAGAAAGAGAGCTCGAGGTGAAGTTCGAGAACGGGCACTGTAACACATGGATACCAGTAAAGCTCGGATTGTATGTATCGTTGCGCCGCTATGGCATTCGTGGTGTTTCATGGCAGTGGGTACGACACCGTGTACCAGGACTGTTGAGTCGCCTCCGTCATCACTTTCTTGGCATTGGCAGACAAGAACTCGACGGCACACGCAGGAGATTCCTGTGCAACAGCTGCCGCACATTGTGGCCTGTTTCTTGCATGGGCAGGGGATACTAATAACTCAAATGACTGTCGAAGATGTGACAAGAAGTTTGGGAACGAACGCAGCTGTCGAACACGTCCGTCCGTTTCGAAACGGTGGGAAATCGGAATGGACACAAACGAAACGAAACGGAAGCAAAACGAGGGCTGCCGAACGGGCCCTTATGTCGACAAGGACATGTGGGAAAGGTGCAACAACTCGGAAAACAGAAGGGGTGGTTGAGAACTATATACTTATTGTAGTAACACTTGCGTACTTGTATGTGTAGTGTCCTCGATTATCAACATTACATCAAGGAGGAGAAATATCGATTTCATGCCAGTTCAACCACGAAATCCCTACTACTTCATACTTCTGCCGCTCTGAGACCCCTACCATTAAATCCCCGGGTTGTCTGGCATAATTAAAGTCAGCAACTTCGGCAGAATGTCCAAACCCTTGGTTGGCTGCATCCCCGTGCACATCTGTGGTTTGATGAGAATGAAATTTGCGTTGTAATGCTTGGGCGAAGTGACGGTGTAGATTGAGACCGAAGGGAACGTTAAGGTTGTCTGTGAACCATTCCTTGATCGCCGCAGAAAGTCTGTCGCTGTCCCAGAGTTTGCCAAAGGAAACAAACATATATGTGGAATAATTGTTATAGATCGTTTCGGCACCGTCGGAAGCAAAGTCGCTCATGACAGCCATCATTTCGATTGGGCGAATTATACGAAGGAGGATACCAATGATCCGGGCCAACTTAAAAGGAATTGGTCGAATGATATACTTGAATACTCCAGTGATCGCTGTGGTCTTTGAATAGTTGCTTTGCGTAACAAGAGTCTTGAGGTGAGGAGACAGAAATAGGTTGCGAGGACGGGAGACACTGTTGGAATGTTGCCAAACAACTTCTTCAGTTCCTCGGGCAGGGAGCGACAACAAATGTAGCAATACTAAAACAGTAGACCAGGCTGCCGTGATGTTGGAAAGCCAAATTGTCAGTTTCTGAGAGTCCCATCGAAGGTGGTTGTGGTGTACTTGACGAACCATGCATAAACGCTGAAGTTCCACGAGAAACAAGGAAGAGGGATGATTGCCAGAATTGAGATCTCGTTTCGACAAAGGGAATGGGCCATGGCCACGGGATTCGATATCATCATCATCAGAGTCTGGAAGAGAGTAGGCGTCTTGAGGAAGATCCACATCGAATAAAACCTTGTGATTGACAAAATCAATCAACTCTTCCAAGGTCTTGTGAACGTGAAATTTATAGGCAGCAATGGAGATGATGTGACCTTTCACGCTCAAGGAGGAGTGGCTAGCGTCCCAAAGGATACACGTCGCTGTTGGTGTAACCAGAGCGACACGACTAAGTGCGCGGATCCATCTTCGAAGAATGGACAATGGCGACGCGTGGTCTTCAGTTGCCCAATGTGCTATAAAGTCCTCAATCCAGCTAAAAAAACGTTAAATCTAGTGATAATATATTTAGTAGACTTACTTCATGAAACCCCGATATTTATCATCCATATCACCGTCCCGACTATCATGCATCGCATACGTTTCCTGTGCCTCTTGCAACAAAAATAGCCTAATGGAAAATTGCATTTTTGCGTAGAATGTGGTAAGCCGTTTGGGACCCCAGAAGCCACCTTCAGGATGTACTGAGCGAAGACAAATAAAGACGATGACTGCACTCAAAAACGGATGCATTAGAAGATGGAAAGTATCGCCTGGCATATAAAGACTTTTGCGTGCAGCCTTGATCGCCTTGGAGAGATCCTCATCGGCGGAATCCACTTGTTGGAGAAGCGCAAGAAGGCGTTGAAAGCTATTAACCTGAATTGATATTAAGTGAAAGAGCAAGCAGATACAATGAGAGCAATTCACCTGACCTGGCGTCAGGGAAAGGTAGAAACTCTCTCCCTCCCATGGCGTTTTCATATCCTCGCGAACAAGATTCTGCTGCATGGATCGAAGAACGAAACACAGCAAAGTGGCTTCTTCAAGCCCATACATGGTGATGGTACTCCTGCGAGTCGGGCATCTGAAGCGCTCCGTCATTCGTCGTTGGCCACTAATAATAAAGATGATCAAGATTCTAAACTCAAGATTTGATAGAGAACACTTACACTTTCGGTTGGACCAATGCTTCTTGAACTATGATTGGAGAATCTTGAATAAGCCTACACGCTGCTTCGAATTCCCGAACACAGAAATTCTTGAGACGAAGTAACGCTGACTCTTGCCTGGATGGAATAGATACCAACTGGTTGGCCGCAGTAGCATCGATTCGTTGAATGAAGTCTCCTGCACGCATGTCCTGGAGAAAGGGTAATAACAAACTGGAATCGACAGAAGGGCGGATGGACTCGTTCGAAGCGACAAGTGTTGCTAGCAACTCGCCAGCAGATTGATTGGTCAACATAGGTGAACGTGATGATCTCAGAGGAGAACGATGGTTTATGGTAGGATGAGGAGGTGGGACTTTCAGCCACGTCACACTAGTGTGCAGCGTACTTAAAGTTTGAACTTGACAACGCTTGAAGTTGTCGCATTCCAGCACTCCATGTGAACCTTGTTTGAATTTTGGTAACGAAGCTGCCCCTTGTTGGACATGGACTCCCCAGTGAGCCTTGAGATCCCTTTCATGCCTTCGTCTCCTTGGTGTGACAAAATCGCAGTGGTTACAACCATATCCTTCTATGGGAGGGGGTACGTGCAAAACGGGACCAAACTGATCAGACCGCATGCGCACATCCTTAAGTTCACCTTATACGACAGTAACACTTAGCAGACATCAGAGAACACCATCGATGAAGCTTACCTTGTGTGACAACAATGTCCGGATATCGGAGGAGGAGGCGACCAACAAACAGCTTTTGCTCGCGCGTAATTTTCCTGTTAGATCTCTTGCAGAACGGGATTGTATGCGACAAGGAACTTCCTCCATTAAGCTTGTAACAGTGGCTCATGAGGATGCTTAGTGGGATCACTTGTCCGCAAATTTCTCCAGCGTGATTGTTTTGACAGACAATAACATCGTAGTCGCGCAGGTAGGCACAGCCGATAGTGGATAGATCTGGATCGTTGAACAAAGTATTCGACGCTGGGATAGCAGTCTCGTCTTGAGGTTCCTGCAGGTGTCGCATTGCAGCATAACTTTTACTAGCACGACTATATGAGCACCAGAACTGAGTAAAAGACAGCGCACTTACATGCCATGGAAGTTCGACCATTTTCTGGTTCTGCCCGGTACCTTATCTAGGTCAATACCATACGTGTACTTGAAGGTTTCTTCGGCATCGAGGTACGCTGAACCAGTATATGAAACGTCTTTGAGTTCATCGTCTGTCAACATAAAGGACGAAAGAAGGCCCTCTTCCTCCACTGATAACTGGCCAGGAACAGCCGCAGTGTGTACAGAGAGTGGTGCGGAGATGGTGGAAGGAGGTAAAGAATGTGGAGTAGATTGTCGTTTTACAGAAGGAACTAGAACGTAGGCCATGCGCCACTTCTTTGGCCTAAGGGGAGTGGCGGACAATATAGGCTCCGCGGTGCCTCTGTCATCTTCTGTCATTGTATTATCTGAGTTGGACTCCAAGTCGAAGTTCGAATGCAAGCCCATGTTGCAATTCGTATCCATGACATCTGGGTTTGCAGATATATCAGAGTCGGCGTTGGTGTTGGAGTCCGAATGGACTGAACCCATGTCGCAGTTCGTATCCAGGATGTTCAAGTCTATGCATGGACCAGAATCTATGCTCATATCCATATCATACATACTAAACCGCAGGTTAACCGGTTAGCTTACCTTGAGTCGCAACATTTCTCCCTTGTTCTTCAGCGAAGTCATTGTCATTACCATCTACAAGGATGAATTTGACTGAGACAAGACACGAGCGGAAAGGAAAAGGGATCCAGTACATACCTCGCTGTAGCCCTTGTCCAACTAGATCATCTTCAGCAGTCCTATCTATTTCATCCTCCAGAGTTTCTATTTCCTTATTGAAATCATCCTCTATTTGATCATCGGAAAGTAGCACAGGCCCGCCGTCCTCCAGACTGGATTCTGTCCCCTCGCTTGGGACACGACTAGAGACTTCAAGGCCCAGTTCTTCCTGAAAGAATCTTCCAAGGCGGTCCCGAAGACGGCTTAACATTGCCTCAGGAAAGGATGTCCCAGTATGGGAAATGAGATGCAGGTCTACCGGATTAGCTGTTCCTGATGGGTCCGCAATAATGGTACAGACTTTGTAGTTCGAATCTTTCACTAGCATAGAGTGGAACGCCTCCATGCATATTACAGCTGCGTTGGCATTCGGGAACATATGGATGGCTGCGAATGCTTGAGAAGATGATCTCGTGGAAAAAAAACAGAACACGAACCTTACTCAATTACGCGGGGTGACTTGCTCGGCAACTTGCTGCTCCAGGTGCCAACAGGCCTGAATAAGCGACAAAGAGGCAGGTATGTTGATAGACCGAAATGAGGATGTGAGATAGATATGGGCCCACATCAGACCGAAAGCCTGGGGTTGATGGGTGCAGTGTAAAGATTCGGAGGGGTTCAAGGGCAGTGATACTTACCACGACAAAATGAATGGGTGGAAGCTGAAGCTTCGAGCTTCAAGCTCGGCAGCCCAGGCCCGCACAGTGAGCTATGCTGACACCATGGACCCACGCAAACAGGTTCTTAAGGGTCCTCGCGTCAAGTTCGGGTCCGCATCGATGTATCATATTTGGCACATATGCACATCCCAGAGTTTGTCATAAAAGTGGGATTCCTGCTCGATGAACACCGATCTTGTGGGATGGCGACTAACAGACCAGGTTCTAGATGTCATGCGCCAGTGGGAATTCTGTCCCAGAAAGGTTTACCAACTTGCTCTCAACAATTACCTTGATCATCACCCCATCAGTCTTGCTTGCCTCCTCAAACCATGACTCGAAGAAGGCAGCCTTGTCTCCCAAGCTTCTTCGATGCCAGAGCTGCGATCATCGATGCCGACAGGGTATTGACTGGCGGTGAGAACGTATGTGATATCTAGCAAGTGTTCGCGGAGAGGGGGCTAGGTACTGACGCCAGGCTTATTGGTACTACAGCATGAGGTGGAGGACCTCGTGAGAATGTCAGTCTCATGGAGTGGAAACTCGTAGACTTGAAGCTGACGTGCACAACATACCAGGGTTTCCGAGTTCCACCTCGATGCCGCTCTGGTGATTCCGAGTAAACCCAACGGCCACGAACCTCTTTCCCTATGGTACTTGTTCAAGATCTGTACCGGGAAGTGGATCTCGAGGTTGATTTGGGCCTACTGATCGCGTAAGTAGCGATGATCACCCACATTGGATATCTTCTTTCTCAAAGATCTGGATGCCAAACCCTCGGTCATCGTTTCTTGTTAATTGCTTTCTGCTTGATGTCTTCACTCTCGTCATTGTTCGATCCAAGATGTGTACAGCTATTGTCTAGTACCATGTAGTGCTATTATTCTTGCCAGTGCTGAATGATAAGAGCCTGCAGATATCACCTTGCGATGTCACGTCTTCATATCACGCGCACAATTTTGACACATCATCACTACTGCCATGGATATGATACAAGGAATCAAGGATACCGCAATCGACAAGATCAACACGCCTAGTGAGTGTACGAGTCGAGGACTCTGATGAGGCATGGCTGATCGATCGCTCGGGCGTGTTCTTTGTCGACGGGATGATCAGTGCTGGCTGCGTTGATACCCGTCTTGGACGAGAAAAAAGCAGAGATAAACAAGATCGAGAGAAAGGAGTTCAAGCGGCCAAAGGAATCGCCACCATGTAAGTCCACCTGCCCACCAACCACCAAGTCTGTCCATTCCGATCCGTGCCGGACCAGCTCGATGTTTACTATCCTCCTGCCGCTGCCGCGCTCTCCACGCCCAACGGGAAGCTCCCGGTGTTCTTCTTCATCTATGGTGGTGGGTACAACACCGGCTCACAACGGTTTCCTGAACCCTACGAGATGGGGTACCGTGCGCTGGGATCCTTTTTCGCGACGCGTGGGCTCTTGACGGTCATCCCTGACTATCAGCTCGTACTCGAGGTGCGATTCCCATTGGCGTCCGAGGACGTCCGGGATGTACTCCTCTGGGTCGCGGGACATGCGGGGGAGGTGGCGGGGGCGACGACCGATCCTGCGAGTGCACACACGGTGCTTGGATCCGGGGTGCGTATTCATACTAGGACACTCTGTGGGCGTGGCGCACGCGCTCGTGCCGCACCTGTACCCACCGCTACGGGCGAGTTTGGCGGAGTGGGCGGCCAAGGTGGGGCTGCGGGTGTGGGGGCTGGTGGAGGGGAGGCAGAGCAAAAGGAGAGGGAGCCGCGTGCGTTGTGGGCTGCTCTTGGAGAGGAGGACGTGCGTGCATTTCCGGAGGTGATGCTTGTGCAGGCAGAGCAGGAGCCGGACTGGCTCAGGGTCAAGACGAGGGAGATCATGGAGAAGGAAGTTGGGGACAAGTTGAGGAGTGCTGGAAGGGAGCTGGGGGCAATGCACATTGCAGCGGGGCACAACCATGTGAGCGTGAACTGGGCGTTGGGCACGGGCGACGACAAGGGCCAGAAATGAGACAAAAGTGGAGAAGGCGTAGATTATGAACTACACTAGGAAAAGAAGTAGAATACGCTGAAGAAATCTGCTTGCCCATAAGAGACCGGGAAAGGCGTCATCAAATGCGAGAACTGTGCTCAGAGCTCAGCGAACAAGGCACACGTGTAGTGCGAAGTGGTATGTCCTGCTGTGAGTCTTCAATGCAGAATCCCTGCTCGGAACGTGATTTCATCCCGTCCTGTGGTCGCCGTGAGATCGCTCGGAAATTGATAATGGTTGGTTTGCCCAACTTGAACTCGCACAAGAATCAAGAGTTGCATCAATACCTGCCAAATCGAAGCGACTCAGCGTGCGCCGCAGGAGGGGTGATAGGTTTGAGCACTTACAACCAGTTGTGAATCTGCGTCGAATCCAGCCAACGCGCTAGGGCTCTTCGATGCGAAAAGAGCAAGTAAAAAGGCACCGGCGAGCAGGGAAATGGCACCCGATTCCACATTGAGGACGTGAACCGATTGGTTGACGCGGTCGTCAATAAGGCGATTGTTCGATTCATCCATCAGAGACGAGCCATAATTGCCCCCGAGACGGATAAGTTGAGGGTGAATACGGTCACCCATCCTGATATAGCGAGGAGTCGTTAATGAACCATACAACCCAATGTTCGGGAGTGCAGATGGGACCGTGGCTGCACAAACGGAACCTAACAAGGTGTCAGTGACCATGCCAAACACAATGAGGAGGTCACGAACCCACGGATCCAATTGTTACTATGAGCTGTGAAGAATGTTCAGTAAATACCATAGATGATGTTCATCATTGGTCACATACAAGGAGTACGACGACCCTCCCGAGATGCATTTGTGCCCTCTGCCTGACAGAGGATGAATTTCACCATTGCTAGGTTAGACCGAGCAGCCGCAATGCAGAGGTGATCCAGCGTACATTGAGCGCTAACTCGAATTGTTCAATAGAATGCTCCAAGTCCTGCTTCTGCCCGTGCTTTCGGTAACGTGAGAGTGCCCTGTGGCCCTGGTTTGTTGCATCTTCTAGTTCGTTAAGGCATTCTGTGGTTGACCACCACATGCGCTGATTAACAAGCGTGTTGACACAAGTCGCCTACTCACGCAATGGGGGGCAAGGTCTTTCGACACTGGTGAATCTCGGCTTCCGCGCCTCCGGTGTTTGGCAGTTACCAAAATGGATGAGCAGGAGGATACGACGTCCCCATCCATTGGGAAGAGGGTAAAGGCTACTATTGCATGAGCATACAGACCCGTACATGAAATCCATCCCACTCACGAACGTCTTTTGCACCGCAGTCCAACAGTTCTTCCACGGTAATTGTCAATTCTCGCAGCTGCTCCCTAGCACCCAACGTGAGTTGCAATTTGAAGGATGCATGAATTTCAAGACACGCGGTGGCCGACGGATCCGATGGTCTGTGAACTCTGTCAGGACCAACCCCAGTTGGAAAAGTGAGGTATCTCACATTGGGATCGGCCCATTCCATTGGACGATATCGTGACTCTCTGACAAATGTTTATTTTTGGTTCTCCATTCAAGGCAACTGTGGTGCACCACGGCGTAAAAGCTGGCGGGGACTGGTCTAAGGCTAAGAGCGACATCTGTCTCTCGGGTGCCTACCTTGCCATTAGTAATCTTTGCAAGCTGCATAAAGAAATGAACTTCATACTTGTGATGACCGTTTCGTCAATCTCGTCGGTGTGCATTACACCGCCTGGGGGACTGGGTATATCTTGTGGCTGGTCCCTGAAGAACGCATCAGAACAAAACCGTCAATGGTTGGAGCAAGGGAGAGGAAAGAACTCACCTAGGAATGCTCCAGATGATATGGATGATTTGGACAATGAGGGGGACGTACCGGCAGCGTCGTAACATATTGAGGACGACAGGAACATGCTAAAGAAGCTGCGAAACGCGTTAGAGAATAATCAGAGCAAAGGGATGAATATGACTCACCAGGGAGAACCCAAGTCGAATTAGACGAGCTGAGCGGCAAAGAAGTCCTACCAGACGACATCCAGAACAGTGTGGAATGTCTCAGAGGCGATATGAATGATGCTGTGGATGAGACGAACACGTCACGTCGAAATAGAGGGTTGGGAGACCATATGGGCGACCAGGGGACGTTGGGGAGCGTCGAGGATGTTGGAGCCGCCGGAACATTGGAAACGGCGCTGGGTACGATGGAGTACAACATGGGCGCGATGGAAATGAGTATGTTGTCGGTATGAATGCACTACGTTGAGTTACAGGTCCAGGAGGATATGGCGACGAGCAGGAGACGAGCCGGAGGCGAGGAGAGACGCCAAGGGGGATCTGGACCGCCGGATTGATTGAAATGGTGCCAGAACGGATGGGATACGGTGCCGGGTGGATGGCACAACGAGCAGCACATGCCGCGAGTCGAAACGAGTCGAAACGCGACTGCTAGCTGAAGACGAGGCGGATCAGCACATACGGTACACGCGAACGACGAACGACATACCTAGGCCATCCACACCAACTCCAAACTATCCCAGGTCGCCCACTGGCTATTTCAACCTGCCACGTCGACGAGGACGAATCAAAACGAAACCTAGAAAGGTTAGACAAGCAAGTTGACCTATCAGTCGTATCGGGTGAATCGGACGCATCGGATGCATCGCATATGGACTCGAGGCATTGCAGGAGCGATCCTGACGCGCGATACATGAAGACGGCAGCGCTGGACTTGAATGAGGCCAACTGCACACACTTATGTAGACCGTCTGTGTCACCCGGCCCCACAAGGTGGGCGGCTGTGCGAGCTGTGACTTGCCTTGTATGGACACTGCGCGAATGTAACACTTCGGAGACATGTTTGTTTATTGTCTATTGCTTCATTTCTCCCAGACTCTTCCCGTCATGCCACGCCTTTTGTAGGTGAAGCATGTACGGAAGGCCTGCCCCTGCTAGGACACGCCTTTTGTAGGTGAATCCTAGCTTAATCAGGGCATGGCATTCCCCCTACCACACTACGTCAACACTGGCAGTATAATCGTGCATGCAAAGGGTTCTCGAAAGGTCGTGATGCACAGAAGTCTCTTAGGTGTGCTCTAGTTGGGATGGGTTCTCATCCTGTCACTCACAGTAGCTTTTCAGAGTCAGAAACATTATCAAGTCAAACGTGGGTCATGCTGGAGGATACAGTTTCCTGGTAAGTGCAGTGAAAGTATCCTTGATGCTGTGCTGCACCTGCATTACAAGGAGATCATCACAAACATCCTGTTCACTAAAGCTAATTCTAAGATCAACTTCCCTGCTCTGAAGATGCAGATGCAGACTGAGGTTTGTCTCCTGCTTGTTTCATGCGGTGAGTTGTGTCGGCTGATGAGGCGACTTCTTCAATAGCTGGAAAGAATAACTCCATGAGGTGGTTGCCTCAGATGGGACATGGGTAACATCCATATCCTTGTATGGTGTTGGTGGATCCAATGTGCGCAGTGCACGCGGTGTTGAGACCATTGCCTACCTCTCTAAGTTTGTCCCTGCATTGCTGCAATCCAAGTCTCAAAGTTTACTGAATTAGACTTGCAAGCACAGATCTGAACGCATTTTTGAATAGTGGGATCTCATGTGCTCAGTCCATGGCATCTTGCTGCCGCTGCTGTTCAACTGCAGTTCAGACTACGACAGTTGGGTTGAGCCATGATGAATGATTTGACCAAGCAAGCTGCTAGTGCATCCTTGGACAGGATGACTTCTGTCTTATTTCATCACTCGATTGCATCTGAGGAAGCGTGTTTCATTTCAGGGATGGTGAAGGAGATCAATAGTCCCATGGTTGAAAAGGTTTCTTTGTTCACTGCAGTCGATGAATCATTTGTTTATTAATTGTCCTTGCAGTTTGTGAATATCGGCATGGGGAGCCTCGCTGAAATTCTTGCTCGGCCATCGACACCATTGTCGCTTGGAAACCTTGCAGAATGTATCGAGCGTCCAGGGAAGATCTTACGGCTCTTATCTCATGTGATTGAATCTTCCCATATAAAAAGGGTCATTTTTCAACTGGATGCCAACAAGAATGACTAGGCAAGGGTATATGTGAGACCCTCCCCGCCGTCCAGTTAACGTTTACTACTACAGGCCCTGAACAATTGAAATTGTTGATGCAGAGCATCCTCTTTCTCGTGTGCTTGCTGCAGTTTAAACTAGGATTTGGGGGGACCTGGATGACTGCTGTCTGGGAGCACTGCAGGATGGTGTCATCCACACTTTTCTGCTTGGCCCTGGTATGTGTTATGCATCATAGACAACCACGAAGATGCTGAGAATATAGGAGCAGATCCACTCGACAGGATCATCTGATCTTGACTCTGTTGCATACCCATCGCTCATTGATACCTTGTACTTTGTGATTGATGGTATATCATGTCCCTTTCCTTTCCCGCACATCCTCTGACATGTATACCAGTAGAGTTCCACTTGCAGTCTAAGTTGAGCATGTGTGACCTCTTCAAATACTACCCCAGCATTTTTGAACACAAGCTTCCAAAAAATCTCTCCTTGGATTACTACCAACAATTATGTACTCTACTTTCACAACTTCCTCCCAATGTGGTCGTTGTGAACCTGGTACATGGGCATCACGATGCATCTGGTCAACTGGTGTATGGTGCACCAGTCCAAAATTGACCTTGGGAATGGATTGAGAACCTAGGTGAGCCTGTGGTGGAAGAAGATGTGTACCGATTGCAAGAAGGACCATTCAAGAATGTGTCATCACTCTCCTTTGAGCTCTTTGCAGCATGCTGAACAGGGGAACATATCCCCCATCCCAATCTCATAATATGTGACACCATGACCAAGCATGAAAGGAACGATGTAAAACAGACGGTCAGTGCAGGGTGTGTCAAACCCCAAAAGAAGCTAAGGAAAACTAGCAAAGACACAGAGGGGTGTGAGATAAAACTCGTCCCAAGGGGCCTGAGGTAGGTTAGTAATGAGAAGGGTGTGCGAAGACTTTCCCGTGGGCGAAACAGTCGATCCGGTCGAACCCGGTCGAAATACAAAGATCCAGATAGACAAAGTTGATTTCCGGTCAAGGACGAGGACCGGATACGAGTGGAAAAGGTGACGAGGTTTTGGACGAGGTTGGGGAAAGAACTTAGAAGCGTAAGATCGAACCGGAAAGAAGGTACTGCATTCCCGCAAAGGGTACAGATTTTATAGTCCAGGCAACTCCCAAGACTTAGTACATATAAGGTAACTACAAAAAGCGCAGTCAAAGGCTGTGAAGAAAATAATCTTCGCTGTCACAGGTAACAATATCACGTAGAAAGAGACAAGAAACCATATGAAAAGGTACGAATCGCCCTGTAGTCGCGTACGGCGACCCTTCCATGGAACGAAGTAAAAGTGGTCTGGAACGATCCGGACGGAAGTAAGTGCCGCCGGTGATCAGGTATACAAATAAGGAAACGGGATAAAGTAAGAATGACGTACGAAACGCAATGAGCTGGTTATATCATGTTAGTCATCGACCGGCCGTGCCCGGGTTGGGACGGGCGATTGGAAAGAACGGAACGGAAAGCGGAAACGTACTTATAAAGGTCGGGTCCACTTGGATGGACACGGGGTAGGATGGGAATGTTGCTGGACACCTTGGACAACCTAGAGGGTGCTGGAAAAGGGGAAAAACTCTGTATACGGACGTAGAGAGCCTCCAGCTCCTACAACGGGGTGAGGGACATGGAAGCAGATGATGAGAGATGGAAGTGGGGATGTATTATGAGGGATGAATGGGTTGGTGAACGGCCACGTTTTATGTGAACTCGCACTATTGTCCACAGTTTTCAAACTCAGCAGTCAACAAGGTCACATGACTGACTGGGGACAGTCAGAATCAAAGTACCCCGGGGATGTAGGAGCTGGAGGCTCTCTACGTCCGTATATAGAGTTTTTCCCCTTTTCCAGCGCCCTCTAGGTTGTCCAACGTGTCCAGTACCATTCCCGTCCTATCCCGTGTCCATCCGAGTGGACCCAACCTTTACAAGTACGTTTCCGCTTTCCGTTTCGTTCTTTCCGATTGTCTGTCCCAACCCGGGCACGGCCAGTCGATGACTAACATGATATAACCAGCTCGTTTCATTTCGTACGTCATCCATACTTCATTCCGTTTCTCTATTTGTACTTCTGATCACCGGCAGCACTTACCTCCGTCCGGGCTGCTCTAGACCATTTTTACTTCGTTCCATTGAAGGGTCGCTGTACGCGACTACAGGGCGAGTCATACCTTTCCGCATTGTTCCTTGTCTCTTTCTACACGACATTGTTACCCGTGACAGCAAAGATTATTTTCTTCACAGTCTTTGATTGCGCTTTTTGTAGTTACCTTATATGTACTAAGTCTTGGATGTTGCCCAGACTATAAAATCTGTACCCTTTGCGGGAATGCAGTACCTTTTTCCGGCTCGATTTTACGCTTCTAAGTTCTTTCCCCAACCTCGTCCAAAACCTCGTCATCTTTTCTGCTTGTATCCGGTCCTCGTCCTTGACCGGAAATCAACTTCGTCTATCCAGATCCTTGTATTTCGACCGGGTTCAACCGGATCGACTGTTTCGCCCGTGGGAAAGTCTTCGCACACCCTTCTCATTACTAACCTACCTCAGGCCCCTTTGGACGAGTTTTATCTCGCACCACCCTGTGTCTTTGCTAGTTTTCCCTAGCCTCCCTTAGGATTTGACACCCCCTACACTGACTATCTGTTTTACAACGTCATAGAGCAATTGGGCGGATGTACTCTGTTCCACCCAATGGTGGAGAGCGTTTTTATCTTAGGCTTTTGCTCACAACTGTTAAAGGTATGTATTGTATTATTCAACTACATGTTCAAACTTATTCATTTACTTTCTAGCTGCTACCTCTTATCAGATCTTGAGGACTGTTAATGGTGTTCTTTGTGATACATTCAAGGATGCCTGTCAAGCTAGAGGACTCTTGGATGATGATCGTGAATGGCTTTTATGTTTACAAGAAGCTGCTGGCATGCGTACAGGACAAGGATTGCGCAATCTCTTTGTCACTATTTTACTTTTTTGCAATCCTGTGCATCCACACCAGCTCTGGGAGGCAACACGTGAACATCTCTGTGATGATCTGGAACATCGTATTCAACGACTTTTTCCCATGATACTTCAACCTGAAGAAAATCAAGTCTATGATTATGGTCTTCATCTCATTGATTCTGCACTTCGCAAAAGTGGCAAAAGCCTAAGAGACTTTCCTGAAATGCCTCTTCCTCAGGCAAACTGGGCTGCAGTGGAGGGCAATCAATTACTTGCAGAACAACTTGCCTATGATGTACAAACACTTCAGGAAATTGTAGAGCATGGCATTCCAACTCTTAATCATGAACAAAGAATGGTTTATGATGAGGTCCTAAATGCTGTTCAGCAAGCAGTGGATCATAGAGAGTGTTTTTTTGTACACAGTGCTGGAGGTTGTGGCAAAACATATCTCTTCAACCTTATTGCTGCTGCAGTTCGTGCTCAAGGAAAGATTGTACTATGTGTTGCATCATCTGGAATTGCATCACTTTTACTTTCAGGTGGACGCACAGCCCATTCACACTTCAAAATTCCCATTCCTATTCATGAGGCCAGTACCTGCAATATTAAAAAGAATGATCAACTTCATCAACTGTTGAACCAGACTGCTCTCATTGTTTGGGATGAAGTACCTATGCAGCATCGACATGCTATAGAAAGTGTTGATCGTACTTTGCGAGACTTGCTTGAACGTGATGTGCCTTTTGGAGGAATTGTTGTGCTCTTTGGAGGAGATTTCCGTCAAACACTTCCTGTAATTCCACATGGATCCAGAGAGCAAATAGTTGGTGCAACTTTATGCAGATCTCGCCTTTGGCAACAAATTCAGCTTCGCCATCTTCGTACAAACATGCGCTTGGATCAAAATAGAGAGTGCAGGCAATTTGCAGAATGGCTACTAGAAGTTGGTGCTGGACATGGTGTCAATGCTGAAAATGAGATTGTTCTCCCTCAATACATGCGTTGTGGAAATGATCTTCAATCCATGATTACTGCACTATATGGAGGACTTCTTGATCCAGCCCGAAATCACCCTTTGCCTAATGGATACTTCTTGGATCGCACAATCCTTTCTGCAAAAAATATAGATGTTAATGATATCAACACTACCATCCTTACATCTCTGCCTGGTGACAAGATAGTCTATGATAGTGCAGACTCAGTTACTGAGCAAGAGTATGCATATATCCCTCCAGAGTTTCTACATACACTTGATCCCTCTGGCTTTCCTCTTCATAAGCTGGAATTGAAAGTTGGTGCACCTCTTATGCTTTTGCGAAACTTGGATCCCCAACATGGATTGTACAATGGTACACGGATGCTCTTGATTAGCTCTACACGACGTGTCCTTCAATGTCGTGTACTTAGGCAGGAAAATCAAGGAGTACAAGGTGGTGATGACAATATTGTCTTCATTCCTCGAATTGCTCTTGATGCCAACAAAGATGAATTCCCTATTCCACTCCGACGTCTACAATTTCCTGTT
>JBBPRR010000451.1:0-22937 GCA_038093115.1 Hortiboletus flavorubellus
ATCTCCCCCGACAAGAATGTCCCGGTGCAGATGACGACCTGAGAGCATGGGATCACGTCTCCGGTTTCTATGATATTACAATTAGTATATGCTCGTCTATGCGTACCGATTATTAACCTAGTCGAACACCCGCCACAGTACCCCAGACTGAACGACTGGAACTGGATGAAGCCACCTGATGGTCGAAGACAAGATCAGACACGGCTGCAGCACGGACGTCCAGGTTAGGATAGTTGAATATGACATCTTGCATGTGCCGCTTGTACAATTTGCGGTCAACTTGCGCTCGTGGACCCTAGGAGTGTGTGCCCATGAAACGTCAAAGTCAATGTTGAACCATTCTCTTACGTACCCAAACTGCTGATCCCTTGGACCTATTCAACATGTGGAACTGTATACCTGCTTTGTCTGACGAAGATGAACGGGGAGACTGAGCACCCATCAATCGGCCAATGCTACAACCCACCTGTGACCTTTCCCATGATGCCGTCCAATGCATCCACCTCTCTGACCAATGTCCCTTTTCCAACGCCACCGATGGATGGATTACACGAAAGCTCCCCAATCGTGTCCGGGTTTTGCGTGATCAGTAACGTTCGGGCTCCAGCTCGCGCGGCTCCAGTAGCCGCCTCGCAGCCTGCATGACCACCGCCAATGACACAGACTAACGTTGACTAAGTCATACCGAAGGTCCAGAGTATTGGTGCAGGCATACCATCATACTGTCCTCGCGTTGGCGAAGAGCCGAAGCTTCTCGCGCTCTTTGGTCGGTCGGTCTTGGATAAGTATGGGTGTTTTTGAGGAGTTGAGGTTGAGCGGTATAAAGGTCGAGAGCGGGATATGAACGGGGAAGACGGCGCTCCGCAATAACTTATTGCAATGCGTGTCCGTCGCGTGGCCGCCAACAGTGATCCTCTACTGGCAGTGGAATGCATTTTCTGGACACCCTACCAGACTGCAAAATGCTGAGAACGCTTGAAAAAAGCTGTCTTGTCCCCAAATGCAAAGTCTATGCCCGGCACGAGCACCAATGGCCTTGGCAAACGATTAGTATGAGTAGGTCAAAGCGGTCACGATGATCGAGTCGAGGACTCGCCGCCAGTAAAATTCCCACGGCTCACACGAGCGCCGACAACATATCCCGTTCTGGAAAGCGGCTCCCCGGACAACCACGCTCGCATGTCACTGTCCTCTCTTACAGACTCGAACATATGCTATAGAGTGGGGGTGAGCCACTGAATTAATTGGTTGGATGCGCCTGTCTGGGCACCATCTCCTCGGCTCCGATGTCTTCATGTCACGGTAGCAAGGCACAAATTTCAACCAGGGATGTCTGCAACCACTTGGTCAAGGTACCCTCTGGCCCGGGCTTACTGAACGATGGACAATCCATCGTATTACGAACTATCCTTCTTACAATTCAACGACGCGGTGAGTAGGTAATTCATGTACGTCTCAGATCCTAGTGACTCCCTTATCTTATTCCTGGACCTATTCCAATATCACATCACTCGGCCAACTGCCCTCTACAGACTATCGCATGAATTTCAATAAGCAAAGGTGCGCCGGGCCGAAGCAAAACGTTCCATCCCTGCATTCAGTTGCTTTCTCTCCATCTGTGATGAAAGATGAACATTTTGTGGCAGTACTAACCACCTCCTGATCGATGTTGCATGTCATGGAAATCATGGCTAGCTATGACGGCCTCTCCATTGCATGCCGAACGCTCACAGTTCTGAAAGACTTGACTTCGGGCGAGGACTCTCCAGTCAACCTCCCTTAAGGCTGTACTTTTCCTTGGCTGCTGGCCAATACAGCAGTGCGCGCTGATGGACGGCTGCTCCCTACGACCAAATAGTATCTCGTACTCGAGGGGGAAAAAGGGCCCAGAATTGGCTTCTTTGGCCTCGCACGAATGTCCGCTGTACACGCCCCCCTCCTTTTTTTAGGGAGGGGCAAGTTTGCTTATCGATCACCCCAGCAACTCGCCGTAAAATTGTCAGCACCCTTTTTTGTTCGGATTGCACCGTCCTTGGCCCTGCGTCTGTGGCGCAATGCATTTCCAACTTACTCCGTTCCGTGAGTCCGTTGAAATTGTTATTGCGATTACTCACATGCGTCACGAGGGGGACACTCACCTTGCCAAATTTGCGACAGGGACCTCGATTTTATTCTTGGAGGCCACGAGCATCATTTGGCTGTGCACGGAACCAACGTGAAAGCGGCGGACGATACCTTGGAGGAAAAATTTAAACTCATCAAATGCTGCATACCAATCTCAGGAATTTTGGCGATATCAAGGTGTGGCTTGCCCGTCAGAACGAAAATGTATCAATGGCGCATATCAGAGGTGACCTAACCGCTTACAGCTTGTCCATGGTGCTCCGCTAACATCTGGATGGTCAATCAACACGTAAACACAACTTTGATAGATGAACCCCCCGATGATAACGGAATCCACCATTTTCCACGGCGCTGTACCCCTACGCGGACGCACTTTAGTCGTTCGGACAGGAGACTAACATTAGCAATATATGGACGGACGCAGTCCGGGCATATCACAACGCCGACATCATTGCATCCGTCAACTCCGGCAATCTGCGGCAGGGCCACCAGGATCATCGACCCCAGCGTCATCGCTGTGAAGCACATGATCGGTGCATGTTTTCCTCCGTCCCCATTGCCCACAGCGACAAGTATGTAGCTGCGCGCTGGTCTGGGCGTCCACCCTAACGCCGCCACAGATATACACCTACCGCTCGATCACCCGTCTTCATGATTCGCGAAGCGCCGTCAGGATCGGATCGTCGCTGTGGCGCTCGAGAATGCCGCCCAGTGTGATAGTGATACCATCGATGACCAGCTCTTCCACGTCTCGGGCGTCACGCTCAACATTGACCCACAGGCGCCGGTCGGTTCCCGACTCGGAGTTCTTGCTATGTGCCTTGCGCTTGGTGACAGGCCCCGCTCGATGGACGGCGAGAGTGCACGGCTTGCATATGGGTCCTGTTCATAACGGAGAACTTCGACGATCACGCGCTCCTCAAAGACGTATTCATGAAGACGGGGCAGTGACATATTTGTCACTGATCTTGCAGGTATTCCGACGGAATATTTACGGAAGGAGTCATGAGTTGCGATCATTCTAGGGCAGGACCCCACAGGCTGCCGTTCGATAAGTACATAGTCCGTCGGCTCAGGGTCGAATATAAGGTACATTCGTCGATGTGCCTCCTATGGCCGGTGGATATTTGCCGACAGTTCAATTCCGTCTGCCCTGCAAGTAGGCTGTCTCATAGCGATTGAGTATTTCCTTACTTGAGTCAAGTCAGTGGTACACATCATATGCAAGTAATGAATAGTAAGTGGATCAATATGCACCGTCCAACGTCCGAGTTCCTATCTAATCATCACACACTTGAGAGATAAACTCATAACTGGGAGTTTCCAGGTCAAGACAAGGCGACCTTCCCAAACCTTACCCAAAGACCGCACTAAGTAAATTTATTCATCAACAAACTACCTAAATATGGAGATGAATCACTTACTTTGACGAACAACGTCATAGCAGCATCAGGTCGAATCATCTCAACGGCTTGGCGCCCACGTCCATACTTCCATTCTGGAGGGGGCAGTGAGGACTGAGGCTGAGCATCCGTAGCCAATGCGAAGGTATCAAATTGTTGCATAAGCCTGACCAAGAAAAAAGATGCTTCATTATAGGCGTAATTCTGACCGATACACTAAATAGGCATTGGGCGGGTTCTCAGCACCCCATCAAACAGAAAACAAAACATCCGGAGTACTCACGATACGTGGTCCGGCACTGAATGGAGTGAACATCATCGGGTTCGAAGTGAACCTAGATAGCCTGCTGGGATCAATCCAACGTTCTGGATCAAACTCATCTGCGTCGGGGCCCCATAGCACCTTGTTCCGTTGCATCAGAAGGGTCGAATAGAAAAAGGTCGTGCTTTTGGGCATGTAAAGGGGTTTGTCTGATGTGGTGGGAAATGTTTTGTCAGGAGGTGGGAGGGTGCACGAGGTTGGCCGACTTTGGCGTTGATTGAGAGGTACAGGTGGGAATAACCTCAGAGTCTCGTCGATAACAGCCTTCACTACCGGCGACAAATTAGTCATCGTTGTTTGATTGTTACAGGATCCTCACTATATCTCAGTTTCTTGATGGTTTCATACGTCGGCGTCCTATAGCCACATACTTCTAACACTTCTTCCCTAAGCTTTCGCGCGACGTTCGGATGAAGCGCGAGGAAGTAAGTGACATATGTCAACAAACAAGCAGTCTGGATTTCAAAATGCAAACAAGTTATCTGAAGTCAGAACTCGACAAGGCTCAACTTGATGGATACGCACCGTATCTCTTGCGGCAAGCAATATATTGAGCAATTGATCCCGAATCATTCCGACGTCTAGATATCGCTTAGCAAGATAACGGTGCCAGCCACTCACAACGCACCCTGGGTACTGTCAGCCAGATGCTGCAAGAATGTTTTTTCCTCGGAGTCCCCCTTTATGCCACCTTGCTTCGACGCGGCCCTTTCTTCCAGAGTCTGGCGGACAAGTGGGTCGATCCATTGTTTGATGGTATCCACGTAGGGTGCTGTCTTGTCGTCAAAGAGCTCAAACACGGGCCATATGACACCCGTCCGGCCACGGACGGTTATAATTTGTTGCACTGCCTCAAACGCCTTGACAAATGTCCCCCACGCGTCGTCTGTCGAGGACCCACGTTGGCCCAGGGTCGCCGAGCCGGCCGTCGGGAGTTGCCCTGATAATGTATCCAAGTTTATCCCAAACAAAAACTCTGAAGCAGCATCGATAGAGAAGCGGGCATAAAGGTCCTGGACATCGCAAGGCTGATTTGCAGCTGCCATACCCGACAATATAGAGACGGCTCGACTCGAGTGCTTCTCGAAGAGTTCAAAATCTGAGACTCTGTCTCGCGCGAAGAATGGACGTGCGAGCGCTCGGTGCTTCAACAAACGTTGAGCATCGACCTATTCGATGTGCGCACGATACTTACTGATTTCCACACCTACTTAACAAATGAATACTCATTGTGGAAACGGTCAAAACGAATACTTGCCTGGTCATCACGGTTGAAAATGCCGTCTCCCAAAAAGTTTTCCCTGCAACAACGTTGAGGGACGTGTGGGTACCGGAAAGACTCGATAGCTTACAGTCGCTCTCGTTGAGCGGTCCCGCGCCAGAAGTGACTGAACCCAGTCGCTAGGACATATTTGGCATGTTCCTCGTCCATGGAGATTATCTGTGTTGCACCAGATATCATCAAACATCGCATCCATGAGAGAGGACACGACACTCACGTTGTCCATCCACAGAAAGCGAGTGTTTAGAGTAGTGCATTGATACTCTTCAAAAAGCTCCAGATATGGATTGTAGATGTAACTGGACGCGAACGCGTTCCTCGTTTTGAGCATGACATCGATGTTTCCTGGCCATTTTCCGACGACCCGGGGTATAGGTCTTGCACCGAGTTGCTTTGCCTCTCGCCTTTGCACGAGCTGGGTATACTGGACCCTCGCGATAGCTGCCAGGAGGATAGATAGTGGGTAGGCCGGTAACGACCACCATCGTAACCGGACATGAAGGAGATGTGTCAAAGCTGAGAGTATCAAAGGGGGAAGCACTATGGCACGAATGATATCCTTGATGATACGACGGCGAAAACTGACACCCTCTGGTGAGTTGGCCATGTCGGAACGGTGGGGGGATAGAAAAGTAGCCTAGGACATGTCGAGTTCGGGTGGGGGTAAATGTATGCATACGACCACTGCGACCGGCGGCGAATTGACGCCTGCGAAAATGCAACCCTAATTGATCCTGAGCATGATTTAGCGGGGCTTGAGATCATTGAGATGAGATCATTGAGATGAGGTGTCTCTCGTGGCAACCACGCGCCCACTAATGGACTTGCAGCTCGGCGTTTCCTTTGCTGCGACCAGTTCGGACCTCGGATACTCCGGAGTTCGCGATGTCACCCCACCACAGCCGTATACACGACCACTCCACACAAGTGAGCACGATTCATACCCGGAACGCACGCTCGCCGGCATCGCTCTGGCCCTCGAACGCATCTATGGGCGGTCCGATTATGCGGCCTGCAAGGCTCGTCATGACCAACTACGGACCGCATCCATTTTTAGTTGGAGATGCGAGGAATACGACACATTTTAAAGTTCAAAGAGATCCAAATGGAGACGGGCAGGTAACCCAGATAAGCACAACACAAATAAATGGCTAGGAATGGTTCAACCTAACTGCCAGGGGAGTGTCGCGCTAAATGGAGTTTTGCGCCCTCGTGGCAGTGGCTTATCTGTCTAGTTGCTCTTTTACCAGCATCGCGGTGAAGAGAATCTGGGCGATCTAATCTGTTGCAGTAACCACAACAGGGTGGACGCATGTGAGCCACCTTTCCATCGATTTTCTCACCATGGGGCTGGCATGCACAGGCTAAAGTGCTGGCACTGGGAGCTCCTGATGCGGTGAAGATGATCAATTGATTATCGCTATCATATCATTAGCGTAGTTACTACATGTCACATCCGAATGAGATTCCTGGGTTGAGCATCAGGCTTCAGGCTTCAGGATTGAGAGAGACATTGCCAGACGTTACCCCCCTGAAGCTGAGTGCGTGATAAACGATAAGCACGTGCCATCCTCAAGAGTCCGGCGCGAGGCTACAGCAGTCCCGGGCCATCTATTTTTGTCGCCTTTAATTTTCAGAAGAGTCTACTTCAGTTTCTGACTACTTACCAAACCGTTCCATGCCTACCCGGTACTTTGCCGGGTATCCTAGAATGTCTGGCTTCGGGACTAGGGTTTCAGATCGATCAATTCCCTGCTGGCAACGGGTGTAACAGGGTACCGGTCCAAACTCATCACATATCAGAGCTAGCCTACCGACAAATATCCCGAATGACCGGAATAGTTCTTTCCAATTCGGAAGTCATCGATGGCATCAATCACTAGTCGTCAACCTTGGACAATCTTACGATTTCAACTTCATGAGCCGAAAGAGAGCCTGTCAGTCACTGGTGAATGGGATATTTCGCCCTGCGATCTGTCTCGTCCTGTTGCTGAAGAATGAAAGTTGTCCTTACAGGCTCGCCGTTGCGTAGTCGCGGGGAAGGCTGTGTCTTGAGTTTCAAAAAAGGAACAACTGGATATCAGATTCAGAATATATCAGCCATAACATCTTCCCTCTCGCCAATGGTCCCTAAAGGTTCCTGGTGTCCTAAAGCATCAACATCGATCTCACCGTCCGCGTCCACGTCATCTCTGGTGAGCAAGAATGCGGGGTCGGTGACTTCTGCAAGAAGTTCTTCTCGCTCGTCCAGCTCCTCTTTGCTCATTGGCACACGCGAGATGTGCACCACTTCCCACTTGTCCACATAGGCTTCATTGGCCTGCGAGGAACGAGGAACGCGATAAACTTCAGGAACAGCAGGTTGCGATGGTCACTCACGTTCGTCCGTCTCTTCTTGAGAATCATCTTCCGTTCGATGTTCTTGTAGTAGGCGCCCTTGAGTCGTTCTTCCCCGCTGCCGGAGACGTTCGGTTGCGTGTCCCCATGGTCGATCACCAGTAGGAATTCGTTAGGCACCTCTTGCTCGACCTTGACGGTCTCATAGTCGCGAACGTTGTAGTATGCGGTTGTCTATCCCATGTGGGTGGATATCAACTGTGTTGAACAAGACAAGATACATACTTTAGGCTCCTCTTCCGGTGCAGGGGAAACACCATTTCGACGTCGTTCCTTGAACTCGAGCGCACTTTCGTCGTCTTTGGTGACGTAGTAAGCCAAGAAGTGATCGCCGTCAGACTCCATGGGACGCAAAATGGCACAGTCCAGTCGAGGATCTTCCACCTGATCGATAGCATTAGAAACAGCGGTAGAAAAAGACGGCCACGACTGACATCAATCGGCTTTTCACCAGGCCGCTCGCTGAACCTGAACAAGTCATACGCGTTGGCCCAAATATCGGCGTCCGGAAATATCTCGAATGATTCGACAGCCTTGATGTCTTGCTTGTTCGGATGACGGAGAGTCGAAAGATCAAATTGAGAAGGGTCATTGCACGCAGTAAAAGAAGCTTCTATGTCCCGCAGTTGGGCGGAACGAGAAACATCGATATGTTGAGCGAGAGGTTTTCTGTCGAAAATGTGTTAGCAAACGAACTCAACACGCCTGAGAGCGAGAGATCGCACATGTCTTGGACGGACGGTGTGCGCTGCAGGCCCTCTCTGCTAAGATATTCAGTCTTCCGTAGCCATGGTACATGGGCCGGCAGGGGTGCTGATACGCCAGAACCTGACGCTGGCGCGGCTCCGTTTGCATATGGGGCAGAGTTTGTTGACGGGTCTCCAAGAAGAAAGCGATCTTTTGGATCTAATGGAGGGAGGTTCTCTGGGTCTGGATTCAGCGCTAAAGATGGCATGAGTGCGGTAGTACGTGCAAGAGGGTGGGTGCTACACGGACCAGAATCATCGACATCATCATCCCATAAACACTCCCAGCATCCAAGGTCCAGCGGCATTCCACATTCAGCGTCTACAATCATGGGCAACGGTGTATCGTTTGCAAGAGCGTTTAGAAAGTCTGGGCGTGCATAGCGCAACGGGTTTGTAGGAATCTCGAGTAATTTTGGAGGACATGGCGGTGGAGGTATTGGGTTCGAGTAACGTACTCGGACCAGAAGGTCGAGCTTACTGACTGAGAATGAGTCAGTAGTTCAGCAGCCATTCTCGACCAGAGTGCTCACCTTTTCTTCAAGCTCATCGGTTTCGTATGAGGTATATGCTGTTTTGGTCTGCTTATTCTCGTTAGAGCCGTTGTTTGTACCTGTGTTCCTGGACCTTGCGGCTTTGCACGCGTTCACGGACCGCAAACGGCCCGTTGTTTTAAGTAAGGTGTTTACTCTAGGGGTTTCTCCCTCCATACCTACCCAACTCGCTTGGTTGTCCCTGTACGTCGGTCGTTTGGCAAGACCAGTGGGTGACGCATTAAATTCTTCGTTTGTCCTCCTGAAACTCGAATTCTTATGACTTCCAGCTCGTTAGCTCCCCTTCCTCTTTTTTTTTTGCCCTCTACATTGTACGACATCAACTTATATTCACGCGCGATCCTGTGTTCTATGAGAATGACCTTGACGGACTCGCTTGGCCTGTTGCGCGTGTGGATGACGTGTTGAGCTGCGTTGAAAAGTGTCGCTCCCAGACAACCAAAATATGTCAACCCTCGCACACGCTGTACTTCGGAACCGAGTCTCTTGACTCCCGTGGGGGATACATACCCGAGGTGTGTTCGTGCGCGAATCCATGGATAGCACACGGTGTCGTGCGTGTCAAATAGCGTCTCCAGCTGCTCGACGTCGTTTTGCGCCTGTGTGACTGACGCGGGGGGTATCGGGTGTCCGGGCATGGGTACGGAGACTCGCAGTGCCACAAAGTCTATGCGTTGCCAGAAAAGGAATCTCCACTTTCTGATGTTGTCCAAAGCAGAGGGATCGTACATCCGCTCATCGCTCCTCTCCGATCCGCCAGTTCGTCTCGATGGCCGCGCACTCGAGGACCATAGACCTATCGCGCTCGAGACAGGCGTGGTCCCTCTTGCAAACGGGAGTGCCAAGGTGTGCATAGGACGCCCCGGACGAGGTGGGTACGTCCATGAGGCGGGCGCGGTGGGCGGCGGCACAGAGGTGGTCGTCGGCGTGAAACTAGAAGTTGCCGGTGCAGAGGACGAAGGAGAAGGGGGAGGAGGAAAAGTTGCATGTACCGTTTCTTGGTATGTCATTTCTATCCCCCCCCTTTTTTTTTTCGTTCTCGACGCCCTCTATGTTTGGTTTGGTCAACCGACGATCACCAACAGCTCCCCTGCAGCATATCCTTTACTGTCCTCGAACGCGTTGGACGACCTCCAATCGGATCTGACGATCCTTTTGGAGAGCATCCTCGCCCATCCGTCCCTCCGTCCTACCAATCTAGTCATCGTGCCCGGGAAGAAGGCATGGGCGGTCAAACTGGACGCCGTGGTGTTTGCGGACGGCGGCAACGTCGTCGATTGTCTCATGCTCGCATGTCGGGCCGCGCTCTGGGACACCAAGGTTCCCCGTACAAAACAGATAGAATATCGCGCGCCCCGCAGGCATCCTACACAAGGTGATGTCGCGATGGACGCGGACGTCGATAGGGGGGACGAAGAAAAGGGTGGGCTCGAAGCAAAGGGGCTGAGCGGAGCGACCGATTTCGAGTTGACTGATTATTGGGACGAGGGAGAGGCTTTGGGCGGGAAGGAATCGTGGCCGGTGTGTGTTACGCTGAACGTCGTACGTTCCCCTTTCTTTTTCGTCTCGACTTTGTATTACCTCGTGCGTTCATTTTTTCCTAGTTGTCGAACGTGCACTTTTTGGACGCCACGCTACAAGAAGAAGCGTCCGTGCCATTGCGCATGTATGTCATGTATGCGTTCCCGAGAGGGATACCTATCCTCCAGACCCTCAGATTGGTCGGATCAGACGTGTCCACCCTCGACCAAATACGACATCATGTCAAGGTCTGCGGATGTCTCCATTACGGTTCTCCTTTCCCGAACTGATTTCCGCATCATGTTGCAGCGTGCGGAATCGTATGCTCGCAATGCATGGACGGGGTTGGAGGGTAAACTTAGGGACGAGGAGGCTCGGCGGGGACTAAAGGCTCGTGAAAAATTCTACGGCAGGCTGAGATGACGGTCACGCATTAAACGTAAAGAAGGCCTAGTTCCCGTCTGAGCAATTAGACAAGGGCGAGCTGAATAAAGTGCTTGCAGAACGTCACAAGTGAAGAATCGATGTACTCGTAGATACGAAGAAATATCATATCTGATCCTCTGGCCCCTCCTCGATCATCCTCGCGTACTCCTCGTAGGTCGCAAATGTAGGCAACGTCTTCCGTTTCTTGCGCCTGACCTGACCCTCGTCCTTCCGCTTGCGTTTGTCGCCACCACTGATTCCCCCCCATTCTTCGTCACTCTGCTTTGTTCCTGCATCTGAGCCATCATATTCAACGAGGCCGTTTGGAATGTTATCCACAGCAATCAAATCATCGTCGTCAGATCCTTCAGCAAGCGATATACCATCACCGAACTCGTTTTCGTCAGAATCGATTTCGGGTTCTTCCTCTCCCTCGACGCTCGAGTCGCCACCTGCGTCGGGACAAGATAGTTCATCATCATCCATGTCTTCGTCATCTTCCAAGAATCTTTCATCTCCATCTTCGCGCGGCATGGTAGCTTGCATAGCCTGGAAAATTGCATGAGAGCAGGAAGCTAAGAGTTCTCGGTATTCGCACCCTCCATACAGCGTTCTCTTCAGCATCGCTGGACTCCTCTTCATCCGCTCGGTGTTCGCTATTGGCTTTGTCCTCGTCGGATGTTATTCCGGAGTCCTGGTATTCCTCCGGTGCCACTCCTTCGCTACCCTCGTCCTGGCCAACTTGAGCCAGTTGCCGGCGGTTTTTTCTCGAAAAGTATTTGTGGAAGAATACCTGGGCGAGATGAGACAACAGCGCTGTACGCCGAGTGAACAAGGCCATACCTCGTCTATAGGGATCTCCTCCACCCTTTTCTTCCAGAATTTTTCTTCGTTTGGCAGCACGCCACCGTTTACCTCGCCTCTGACTCGCTTGACAGCAACGCCGTCGGCGGCGCTCGCAGCGGGTTGCATAGCGCTTGAGCCTTTTGACTTGGCTTTTTTGGGGTTCTTGTACACAAAACGGTCGAGGAAGTGGGAGAGCGTGTTGAGCGTGAGATCCGGGCTCGAGGTGATGGGTTGTGACGCGAGCAGCTGGCGCGCATGGAGTGAAATGGTCGGGTGATAGTGATGGAGGAGTGGAAGCTGAACGCGACGGGGTTAGCAGTTGGGATTGCCCATATAAAAGCGTCGCACAAGTTCGTATAATGGTGACGCAGATGCATGCGCGAACTGGGGGTCCCGTTTTCGGGGATCATAGTCTTCTACTTCCAAAGGCGTTGGCGACCCCTGCAGAAGCGCACGCAGACCCGGAATAGTGCTGAAAATCTTGGGAGGGTGAAGATAGTCAAAGCCACCGGGGACGGATATAGATCGCACGTACTTCACCGAGTAGGTAGAGCCCCCCAACCACGAACTCTGTACCGCCAGCTCCGCCACTGACCAACGCCTGGATAAACCTACGAATAAAGCTCTTGACCCTCCCTGCGTTGTTATCTGTTTTCAGAGACTTGAATAGTAAATTCAAGTACATCGTCTGCTTTGAAGACGATGCCAGTCGTCCGTCGTGGAGCGAGGCGTATAAGGCACGATAATAGCGGTCCACGATCGACTGAGAGCGCGATGAAGACGACGAGGAACCTGGTTGATTAGCAAGCGAGGAAGAAAGATGTTGAATCAGGACAAGAGCTTGCAGTGATATATTGAAAGTCGAGGTGTGGGTGATGAGGAAGAGAGTATCGATGTGCTTGTGGAAACTGAGATTCGCAATAAGTTTCGTGAAATGGCATCGAAATAACCATGTTACCTCGCCTCGGCAGTATCGAATTTCGCGAATGGCAGAGCGCGGTTCATACCGGTAAGGATGGCGGATATAAGTTTTCCGTGGGCATCTTCTTCGTTCTCTGCAACCTTGCCTTCGCCGAGGAGGCCTTCAAACATGCGGAAGTACACGTCGATGAGTTGTAGAGCAACGCCTGTATCGCCCGGCTGGAGAACGATCTGATTGAGTGTTATGGTCGCATAGTAACGGGCGTGCTCGTTTGCCGTATCCTTGCCTTTTGAGGTTGATCGTGGAACGGCTACTACAGGAGCAAAAATCAGTGAAGTCATCTCACGTATGACCACCATTTTCATCGACGGATGCGTCTGCAAGACTTGAAGGATGTGGTATGAGGCGCGAGAGGAGACCTGTTTTTCTCCATCTCCCTGCATGGAATTACGGATCAAGGCAGGTGTGACGAAGAGAATGCACTTACCAGCTTGTTCACGAGCAGCCTGAGTAGATTGTGTTCTTGCTCGGGCTTATTGCGTAGGAGGTTGCTGATCAGCGAGAGTGCTTGTGTCCTCACGTATGGCAGAGGATCGGCGGCGAGGTTTTCGAGTATTTGCAGGACCGAGAAGAAGTACTTTTTTAGCCAATCTTCAAAGTACCAGGCAAGTAACTGTTCGTCATCGATGTTGCGACTGGTCAAGGGGTGGTCGCGGAAATATCTAACGTGGTGATCAGATATGAATATGAACGAGAGGAACAGACCCACTTGAGCTTGCGATCTGGTGCACCACCGCCGACCCACCAATCGACGATGCAGCGCAGAGCTTTCAGACTTTCACCACGGCCTCCCTTGCCCTTGCCCCTCTCAGCCAAACTCCTCAAGGCATCAAGGGCTTTGGTGTTGTGCAAGGGACTACTTTGGACAAGGAGTGTCAGAGCACTTAGCCGATCGGACAGTGTGCCCGACTGCAGAATTTTTTGGAGGAATGAATATTCGGACTTGGTGGACGTGACAGTGGACGAGGACTGGAAAGCGAGGACTGCCTGCGCGTGCAGGGCCGAAGCACGATCAAAGAGGCCGGCATGTTCAGTCATGTCTAGACGTCTGTGATCTGAGTGGCAAATTGCACCCGCGCCAACTCTGACCTGTAAAGTACACGTAGTCCACGACCACCACAACCTCAATCAAATACTCGCAACGACATGGTTAGCGCAACTACCACCGATGCCGTCCCAATTGAAACTGCACACGAGGACATGATCGTATGTATACCAAGTTTCTCTCCACATACTCATGTCATTCTTATACCCTTCAAGCACGATGCCCAGCTTGATTACTACGGAAAACGACTTGCTACCTGCTCTTCCGACCGCACTGTCAAGGTCTTCAACCTCGTCGACGGCGAGCCGTCCAAGTCGGGTGGGCAGACGCTAAAAGGGTGTGTTCGACGCGCTTCCATGAGACTGATGCTCACCTCTTGCCCTCCCAGTCACACTGGACCCGTCTGGCAAGTCGCGTGGGCCCATCCCAAGTTCGGTAATATCCTCGCATCGTGTTCGTACGACGGTCAAGTGCTCATCTGGAGAGAGCAAACCCAAGGGCCCTCAGCCGGATCGTGGGCGAAAATCAAGGAGCACTCGTTGCACACCGCGTCAGGTACTTCCACCACCTACGTGCACATGCTCTATTTGATCTCTGGCGCTGTACAGTCAACTCCATCTCTTGGGCCCCCCACGAACTAGGTGCCATCCTGGCGTGCGCCTCTTCCGATGGAAAGCTCTCCGTGCTCACATTCAAAGGTCCGTTCTACCTTGAACCCGTCGTTGATGATAACACCAACTTTCTAAATACTTTTTTTTTTTTTTTCAGACGATGGTCAATGGGTTGCCGACATCTTTAATGGCCATGCCATTGGCTGCAATGCTGTCTCTTGGGCCCCTGCAACCCACCCTGGCTCACTCATCAACCCCCATCAACCCGGAGCGCCAATCCCTCCCGCGCCTTTCAAACGTTTCGCCAGCGCCGGCTGCGATAACCTCGTCAAGATCTGGTCTTTCCGCGAGGAAACCCAGACATGGGTCGAGGAAGAGACACTTGAAGGGCACGGCGATTGGGTGCGCGATGTCGCGTGGGCGCCCAATATCGGATTGCCGAGGAGCTATATAGCCACGGCATCGCAGGTACGTCTCGTGGATGGGGGGGGGGACATAGAAGCGATGTAATCCTGATTTCATCTTTACCTGGTCGTAGGACAAGTCTGTACTTATTTGGACAAAAGATACCCCGACGGCTCCGTGGGTTAAGACGGCTCTCGACCCGTCCCCGACTGCATCTCAGAATACGCCATCAACACCGGGTAAGTTTCCTGATGTTGTTTGGCGCGTTTCATGGAGCCTCGCGGGTAATATCCTTGCTGTGAGCTGTGGCGACGGCAAGGTGACGCTATGGAAAGAGAACTTGAAGGGAGGCTGGGAGTGTGTGAGCGATGTGAACAGTTAACGTGATTGTGGACCATCTGGTCGCGATAGAACTCTAAAAAGTTCAATTCTTGACAATATGCCATTTTGTGATTCGCACTAGTCACGGACCACGCCACTGTCTCAGATCAGATAACTGGTGGTGATCGGAATGCACTCCTCCGTCACGGAATCCATACGCGAGTTATGGTTATTCGTCCTTGTTCCCCTGTCTTGAGATGTGCAACGCCGTCGACCGCGCACACCCCATACTTCTCTTGGCATCAAGTGTCCGACGATCGACTTCAACACAGCAGCGAGCTACGGTATTGGGTTCAGACAGCGGAAATGTGGGCCAGGTGGGTAACGGTGTCCCTGTGCCACGAGGATGGAGAAGCGTATGGTATAATCCAAACTAGATTATAAACGCCGGACAGGATATGGGTAAAATAAAACAACACTTTGCTCGTCTCTGTCCGTCCTATACCCGGCAGAGATGCGTGATGGTAGTCTGTACAGCGTACAACACATTCGTCTCGACAGTCCACCCCACAGGTTGGTGGTGATTGTGTTGCATGGCATCGTACACGTTCGACTCACGCCCGTGTCAGAAACTGCGCAGTAGTAGAAGGAACAGAAGAAACATACAACGGTGGGCCTATTCCTTGGCGCCTCAGAGATTATGAAGGTGGTACGACCGTGGCCTGCCTCTGACGCGCCGGGGAGAATGCTGCCGATGGTTCTTATATTAGAAAGTGAAACGCCAGGTCGTCGATCCATCAGCCTAACGAGGTATTTCACCCAGACGTCTTACCGTCGAACGATCCCCAACCTGTCTTGCCAACGTTCTTGGGTGCCTTGAATAAATCGACAATGCTGTGTTAGATAACAGCCAGCGACAGGTCATTGGTGTCAACCTTTGTGTGGAGAGTCGCTGAGAGGTTGTACGATAAGGAAACGAAGGAAGGGGGAGCGCCGAGAGAGCGGTGTTCAAGCCGTGGTCTTAGTGCGCATGAACATGCCAGCTGGGATATCCGGTATCTTGCCCATGTAGACCGGAGAAAACGGACAGGCGGGGACGATGGCTGCAACTGATCACGGCAGATCATTCTGCAGAAAATTGGGAGGTAGGAAGAGTGTGAGGTGGACGAGAAGACCGCGGCGCAGGATAAGAGGTCTTTCGTGGAGGTGACGAAGCGTGGTAAGTATGGCCGACTCGAGGGTGTCGCTCGCCCAGTGTTTTGAGCGTTGACCAGCCACTACGCCCGTCGTGCGCACCTGTGCTCGCCCATCCACCTTCGCGCCGTGCCCTCCCTCGCCACACCTCATCATCCGTCACGCGCACGCGCACCCCTACTCATACACTGGGTATGGATGATGGGTACAGCCATGGGCTCGCCGAGAGCGCAGCCCCAGCACCTCGTCACTGGCACCCGCACGCACTAGCAGCATCCATACAACTCAGAGCACACGCACCTCACAAGAGTGTGCTAATGCACACAGACCCGTCACCTGCATACCAAAGTAAGCCCTGAGCGCACCCCCCGGGCCAGCATCTCGTCACCACCTGCACAGACCAGCGATCCAGCAGCCCACCACCCACACGCGTGCTCGCTCCCTCCAGGTCACCCAGCCAGACCCACCCCGTCGTCGCTCGAGTGCGCTTCCTTTCCCCTTTCCTTTTTTGAAGGAAATCCCCAGGACACCTCAACTTGGACCACAAAGCTTGCTGTGCACGAAGGTGAGTGGATCGTGACTGACCAAGAGTGATTCTTTCATTAGGGTATTCCCAGAAAAGACGGGGGTCCAGTCAATCGACGCGTTGATGGAGCCTGTCGACTGTCAGTAGCAAGTGTAAAATTGAACTAGTTGGCGGGATTTGCCACATACCGGTCGCTGGGGTGGCTGACCGAAACAGTCCGACAAAGATCTCGCCACACCTGGAGTCATGACCGCGGGTTAACGTTTAACTCCGTCCTCGTTTTGGTGGTGCGCCCTCAGTACCTTGCGAGGGATTCACCTTGTCAGTTCCCCCTCGTTCCACCAAAATAAATAAACAAACTCCATAACTTTTGTGCAAACATCTCGTGTTGCTAAACATTCTGTATTTAAATCCCTCTTGTAAGAAAAAATGCTGTTTGTAGGTACTGATCTCCGAGTGGTTCTTGAGCGGAACTGCAGCGGTGTTACATAAATGAAGGCACCGCAGTACTGTTTGCAGGCTGGTCGACCTGATAGTTGCCTTCATAATTCGTACTGCTCAACCATTAAAGGAGAACACTGATGAGCCGCCATCCAATGGGTGATAGAAGTCGGAGCCGGTTGATCTCCGATGTCAATTGCCAAAATGGTGCAGCACTAGACCACGCTTTTGTTGCAAACAACTTTCTCGTGTCCAGGCGAAAGAAGCTCAGTTAGGCTCTCTACCCCCGTGCAAGATATACTTGGATGGCGTCGTTGGTGATTTGCAGCTTCCGTCGTTACCACGTTACGAACGTCTCGCACAGGGATTCATCGCCATCACCTCCATACTCGCCGTGTCTCGCCACGACGGGTTCCCCAAGCTCGACGCTACTGCTCCTAAAGCGGCAACAAGTCAGTCACCCTCAGGTGTTGACCGAAACTTTCAATGACTCTAGCAGGTGATCCTCTGCAGCATCTCCTTTAGTACGGGCTTGAGATCGCTCGGAACGCCACTTGAAGAGGTTCAACGATACGAAGTGCATCAAATAACGTCGTAGTGAGTTTAACACCTTGGGTGCATCTCATCTCAGGTGAGAACCAATTCCCCCTCGGTTGCCTCTGGACTACTGCTTCAGCTGTTGAATTGAGACACCCCGCAGCGATCGGCCGGGGGAGCCACACTGATCCTACGACCTCCGATTTGACATCAATGTTGGTACCCCTCTTCACACTTCTTCCGAACGGCTTTTAATTATGGCAGTGGTTTGATTGGCATATTGCAAGTATGTTTGGACATTTGCGCTTCGTCGTTCAAGATCTCTTTGGGAACATAGATTATAAAGACGAGGGGTTATGGTGGAGTGTGCCCCAATATCTGTACCCACCAGTCCAACATCCCTTGATCATGCCTCCTCCCGAAGTCTCGGGCGCCATAACATTGGGACAACCGCTCACATTTCCGTTCAGTGGAAAAACTGCAAAGAATAGGCTCATGAAGAGTGCGATGTCCGAACACCTTTCAACGTTCTCACCCTGTGACCCAGTGGAGCGTGGACAGCCTACCGAGGAGCTCGTCCGGCTTTACGAAACTTGGGCAATGGAAGATATAGGTATGGCACTGTCAGCAACGACTTACAACCCCTGAACTGTCCTCGCAGGGGTGATGGTCACCGGTAATATTCAGATAAAGAAAGATCATCTAGAAGCCTCAGGTACACCCCTTCCTTTCTATCCCACATTGTCCGTGAATCGTAACATTGTCGTAGGGAACGCGATCATTGATCGGGATCTTCCTTGATATTACTTTGAGAATTACAAGGAGGTCGCAAGGGCTGCCAAATCATGTGGGAGTCTCGTTCTTGGGCAGCTCAGTCACCCGGGTCGACAAGTCTCCATCACCATACAACCATACCCAGAGTCATCATCCAGTATAGAGCACCCGGCGACTTCCGGCGTGTTATTCGCGAGGCCAACCCCTTTAACCAAGGGCAGAATCGGGGGTATAGTCAGGCGATTTGCATATGCGGCCTCGTTCTTGCAGAAAGCTGGATTTGATGGCGTCCAAGTGAAGTGGTTTCCTGCCTTGTTTGAAAATCTATTGATAGCCTGGCAGCTTCACGCTGCGCCCGGTTACTTGATCCACCAATTTCTGTCTCGCAGGACGAACATCAGAACAGACGAGTACGGTGGAACTCTCCAAAACCGGATGCGACTATTACTCGAGATCATTACCGAAATAAAACGGGTAGTGAACGATCCAACATTCATAATATCTGTCAAAATCCACTGTGAGGATTCTCTACCCGATGGGATTGACGCAGAGGAGTCGATCACGACGGCAAAAATGCTGGAAGCCGTTGCTGTAGACTTGATTGAAATCAGCGGAAGAGTCTACGAGGCAGAGCAGAAAACTGGTCAGCAGAGGGTGAGCTTTGTTTAGTGCATGTGGAAAACGTGACCTCATGTGCGCTCGTACCAGTGTTTTTTCACTGCTGCGCGTGAAGCGTACTTCATTGATTTTGCTGATCAACTCAGACTACACCTAGAACAGTCGAGGATTGCCGTTATGGGCGGCTTCAGGACAACACGGGCCATGGCGGAAGCGATAAATTTGGGTTCCACAGATGGTCAGTTCGATGGATCCTTGTCCCGCTTAATCACCGATGTATATGAATTATAGTCATCGCGACCCTTCACTGCTGAGCCTTTCTTAGTGAAAGACATTCTACGAGGGATCAAGCTACGAGCAAAATCAGACTAGTTCCCCCCTATCCAGTTGCTGCGGGTCAGTCACTTGGATCCGGACTTCTTCTCTTTTCGATGACAGCTCAAACCTTCTAGGTCGCTGCGTCAGCGTGCCAAATCGTTGAGATTGGGAATGGCGAAGACATCACTGGCTTTGGTGGCGCTTTCAATGTATCAAGATTTATTGCCAAGACGATGAAGGAAATACCTGCATCGATGTCTGAGCTGCTTTCAGTTCACAATGCTAGTACGTTGTAAGTCGATGATACCCTTTTCCTCCTGAATTGGCCCGGACGAGCCTGTCTTCATGCACTGTGTGACCCCATGTACATTTTGTAGATCGCCCGATAAACTACTATTATTCCTCTGGTCCGGGGCAGAGCGCCATCATACTGAAGTTGATACTCTTTGCTTGCGATACATAGAATTCCCTTACGAATTTCGCTGTGTCCTGTGTCTTGTGTAAGAGCGGACAGTTCTAAAATCTGGTGCGTAAGATCATGCCTTGAGGAGATCATCGCATTCCCCCCTGTCAATCAGTCCAATTCGACCCCCGTCCAGCTCGATCAAACGCCACCGTTGCATTGGGTCATTGTTGGACTCCGTGGCCGGAGCGTTGACAAAGCGAAGTGCAGATCGGTATTAAGGTCTTGCGGCACTGCAGACTGACCGGACGACGCTGCGGACTCGTGTATCTTCTCAAATAGGGGTGTTGTTTCCAGCAACTTTGCGCGTTCTTGTGGGTCTTGCTTAGGTGTGGATCAGAGTACGGCATGAGCAGGGGTGAGGAAAGAAGCGTACCCCTGCGTTCCTCAATAAATTTAGCGAGGTGGCTCCCAGGAGTGAACGACACGTCCGTCTATGTGACTCCTGAGTATGAATGGCGATGGCGAATCGCCGTGATACTTACGTTCGCCAAGCTGTGGATCAAACCCATCCTTCCACAGGTGTTTGAAATCTTCAGACGAGTCGTGTCAGTCACAACCTCTGAAGTGAGGATAAAATATGTACTGTGGCGTCTTCTTCACCCAGAATACCCCCTGATTGATAGGCTCCTGTCCGCTAATTTTTATCTTGGCGTCTTCTTCTGTTCGCTTGTCAGAAATGATGCCTGCGCAAGGGAAGAGCAGTGCAACTGCTTTAATCCCCTGGGGCATTATGGCGAGGAGCTACGAACCAATGTCAACAAAGAAAACGATCGCGGGGACGATCTGGTATTTACCTCGTCATCCAGTCCGAAAACATCTCGAAAGTGAGCCTGATCCTTTGGTAGACCGACTACATATGCCTACTACAGACCGTGGAGCAGCCACTGTTTGAGCTACGCGGGATTGATGGATCCGAGTCGTTCACGTACGGAATTAAATACTTGATGATGGCGTGCGTGAATAAGGGGCTAATCCGCTCGTGCTGAGTTTTACCTCTGGGTTGCTTTCGAGAGGGATCCAACGCGAGTGTGCCATGAAGACGATGTCACTAGTACTAGTTCTTTGACTGACTCATCTCAACTTCCGGAGTAGGCTGGTCAAGATCACTTGCAAAATTTGGCTGGACGCCGTTTGGCTAGTAAGGAACCCATTCTTAGAATCACAAAATACCATATTTTCAAGAATCGAATGTTTGAAAGTTCTACTTAAGTTCTATTGCAACCCTATATTCAAGTTCTACATCCACTTTATGTAATCCATGAGGCGATACTTAGGAGAGGTATGCGGTCCAATGCCCGGCTGCCCACCAAAGCAACATCCACAGGAAAGAGATGCGAAGAACAAGTATCGTGTACCGATAGCATTGAGGGTTACAGCACATCCAGTATGTCCACACTCTTTATTAGCTTGTCTAACATGATTGGCGTGATGTCTTTTATCTGAACAATGATCAGACTGTCTGCAGCAACCCTCCTGTACGCATTCCCGAGGTGAGGTGTGAGTAACAGCGCACCAAATGGTTGTCCCAGCCGAGCAATGGCTTGCGAGGCTCTTGTCTGCGTTTCCATCGGCGATAACGATGAAGGAGGCAGGAGAGACGCTGTGCTTTGAAGCGATAACGACGAAGGGGACCGGAGAGATGCTATGCGTCGAGGGGATGCACTAAATGGTTGCACAAGACGAGTAATGAACTTGGACCGCACTGCTTGTGTTTGCGGGGCTGCCAAGGGGACACCGGAAGGGGCAGAGGACAATGGCAACTCGCCCATCGAGGAAGATCGATCGTCTGTGTTCTCTTCGGGTATTGGTTCCCCTACACATCCAACGGGCCGTCGGTCGAGGAGAAAGTCAATCCACGGATGAACAAGATACAGCGAACTCAATTGGGAAAGATCTTCCTCGGTCCTGATATCCAAAACGCCTACAACTGTCTTTGCACGGAAAAGATGCCTTGACCCGCTGCGAGAACCCGATAAAGTCCCAAGTTTGAAATAGAGGCATGGAAGTTTCATTCGTTTTCCTGCAAAAGACGGTACAGGGAGCGCATGAAGTCGATCATACAAGCTCATGAGTGAGGTGGAATTGACGAAAGAGGTGGGCAATCCGGCGGTGACCTTGTCCATTTCAGCAGCATCAAGTGCCAGCGGGACATGTGTTGTTGGAAGCTGGTTAAACACACTGATGCTAGCTGGGAGGCAACTGTTGAAGCTACCAGATTGCCCTGTCCATGAGAGAATACTTGTATCTCCTGAGCTCGTGAGGAGCTGTGCCAAGAATCGCCCGAGTGCCTTGTCCCCCTCCCCATATACGACTGGTACGGACATGGAGAATATTCCAAGCAACGAGTAAGCTGCGTCTTCAACCCGTGTCGTTTGGCGCGTCGAAGCTAGACGCAGCTTTTCCCGGATATCATCTAAACCTGGCCGGAGAGCCATCAAGGCTCGGGCAGACACACAGGTTGCCTCCTCCATCTCGGCGATGATCTCCGGCGAGTCCTTGTGGTTAGGAATATCAATGTTCATGTATGGCCTCCAGTCTTCGGTGTAGAATCGGACCACCTTGGATGCATGATATTCTTGCAATGTCCATGCACGACTATTCCAAATGCTCTTCGTGAGATCACCGCGCTTTGATGGGAAGCGGACGCCACGAAGCAAGACGATGGTCACAGCGGAACCCTCGTACCACTTGAACATGGATACCAGGGCCTCTTGGAGAACAATGTGATCCCCTTTATTGATACAACACGTATCGCTCCATGCCCAATGGAACCCGGAATCTCGCACGATCTTGCAGAACATTTGCAGCTTGTCGTGGGTGAGTGACTCTTCGAGATCGTAGACCACGATGCGTATAACTTGCTCGAACAGAGGCTCATTGTCTTCCCACTTGTGCGAAAACGTGGCGTAACGGTAGTACTCTGCGACTTCGTGATTAATGCGGGGATGATCAATGTGTGTGGTCATGGAGGAGACCAACTCCTGAAATATGGGTTGTGATTCGAATGAGGATGCTTGCCCAGGTTTGTCGAGGAGACGACCAGAGTCGGTGTTGATGAGCACTAGCGGAGATTCGCGA
>JBBPRR010000452.1:0-22910 GCA_038093115.1 Hortiboletus flavorubellus
CAGGTGTAATGCCATGAATGGAATCGTGCCGGTGCGCTCGTTCCCTGCTACACTTTCCACTCTCGTCGCCAAGTCAAAGTCGACCAGGACACCAGCAACTCGGCCTCCCTCGACTTTGTACATCAGGTTGGCAACACTAATGTCGCGATGGTGAATACCATTCTTCCACAGTGCGAAATGAGCTTCAACGGTTGTCAGACCAAGTTCAATCCGAGCATGAAAAGACAATCACATGTCACAGTATCCCACCAACACCTCAAGAATTGGTCACCGACCAGCTTCGTGATGGGCATCAGCTCCTGGAAGGTGATCACATGGTGAACCCGAGCTCCCCCTTGCGGCGAGTCGAGACGTTCGTGGATTATCGCTGTGGAAGAAACTGAAAACACGTGCCAGGAAAACTCCATCGCTGGGACATGGTTTCGAACGTCTGGCTCGCCCATGCGAGATTCTTCACTCCAAAAGAATTTGGTAACCAATTCCCCGCTCGATCCAGACGTCTTACTTGTTGTGGGGACCACACTTGCAGCTCGTCCATTGAGATCAGAGTGAAAGACCTGATTGTCTGAGGACCAGTTGAGCGTCACGTCCGTCACCAGACTAGTCATGTCCACTTGGCCATGTTTTGGGTTGATGTGCATTGTCGTGGAAGCTGGGGAGTTGGAGGAAGGCTTGGTAAGTTCGTCAAACTCGGGATCAAGGTCAGGATTCAAACCCCAGTGACGATTCTGAAATTGTTGCATTGCAAGGAGTACAAGAAAGCGAGGTAGGTCTTGAATGAAATTCAGTGCACGATTGTAGTCACCTTGCTTGACACACCCGACAGTCAGCCCCTGTATCACCGGATTTTGCCGTATCGGAGTTTAAACGGCCAAGCAAGGTGTTCCCCGGCGCCAGACGGCAGTTCCTGAGTCAAGTTATCTGCGCGCCAGATGGTAACCAACGGTGATGGGACAGTGACTCGGAACTTTGTCGAACAGGAGCCCCCTCCCCACTCGTTCTACCACATCGCAACCAATCTATCTGGGCCCGCCGTTGTAGGCCACTATGTGGTTTGGCCAACTCCCTCGAAAGGGCGTAAGTTCGGTAGCTGGTACTGATTTCAAACGGTCTCGGAAGGACAGCGGTAGGGGTAGGGGTAGCCCCCTTCGCAGGCTTGAAACCGCACGCCCGAACCCGTCTCTCCCCCCTATCCACCCCCGCCTATACTGTACATGGTATTCCACGGTCCGGCTCTGATCCTCGGAGAGGAGCGCCTGACGGGCAGGCGAGTGGACTGACAGCCTGAGCGTCCCTCTTTGCACATAGATCACACACCATGACCCTCCGGGCCATGGTCCTTGCATCTTCGGCGCAGGCGAACTCGTCAGAATCAAAGGTTTCTTTGCCCTAGAGATCACAGATGTAATTTCGACACGAGAAAGCACACTAGGAACCAGGGATTCTCGCGCGCGATATCGACGTATTCAGAGGTATGTATACAAATTCTACATACGCACGTACATACAGGCTTGCGTCACCAGTGTGCTATTCTCGAGTCGGAAACGTGCAAAAGTCACTGCTCCTCTGCTCCACGACTGTGGTGTGGGCCTGCGAGAGACACTTCAAACGGCTCGCATTCGCGCCAGAAGACGTTTCCGACGAGGGCCGCTTCTCGCCCATGTACAGCTCCAATGCATTCAAACACTTCTTGTCAATAAGCCAATTGCGCTTGTGACCTTGACCAGCTGTTAAGGTTCGCGGAGGGAAGAATAAAAAGTCAGACTTTTTCGCCCCACTCCCAAGCGCGCCCACCCTTAGCCATGGTTTCAAGGGTCAGCCAAGCTTGCGAAGTTCGCCATTGTCATAGCGGAGACAGATCCACCTGAGAACCCATACGAATGATTGTGCGTCGTGTACATAGATGTGTTAGATTTTGTCTGCAAGCCCTTCCTTTGCAAGCAGGTCTAATGCCATGGATGGAAGCGTGCCGATGCGCTCGTTCCCTGCTACACTGTCCACTCTCGTCGCCAAGTCAAAGTCGATCAGGACACCAGCAACTCCACTTCCCTCGACTTTGTACTTCAGATTAGCAACACTAATGTCGCGATGGTAAATACCATTGTTCCACAGTACGAAATGAGCTTCAATGGTAGTCAGACCAAGTTCAATCCGAGCATGAAAAGACAATCACATTTCACGGTATCCCACCAACAACTCAAGAATTGATCACCGACCAGCTTCGTGATGGGCATCAGCTCCTGGAAGGTGATTGAATAGTGAACCTGAGATCCTCCTTTCGGTGGGTCGAGACGTTTGTGGAGTATCGGCGTGCAATAATCTGGAAATATGTGGGAGAGCTCCATCATATGGTTTTGGACGCCCGGCTCGCCCGTGTGAGATTCGTCAACCCAAAAGAGTGTGGCAACCAATTTTCCCCCCGATCCGAACTCTCTACTTGCTGTAGGGGGCATAGGGAACATTTTTGTTGCTCGTCCATTGGAACCATAGTGAAAGGCTCGATTGTCCGAAGACCAGTTAAGCGTCATGTCCACTTGGCCATCTTTTGGGTGGATCGTTGTGGAAGCTGGGGAGTTGGAGAAAGGCTCAGCGGGTTCGTCAAACTCGGGATCGACATCGGGATTCGAACCCCGATGATCATTCTGAAGCTGTTGCATTGCGAGGAGGAGTGCAAGAGAGTGAGGCAGGTCTTGATTGAAATTCAGTGCAGAACACTGAATTGCACATCGACGATCGTAGTGCCAAACGTGTAGGAGATCTCCTGCCGCAACACAGGTCAAGTTATCTGCATGTCAGACAGGAAGACCGCGCACCGTGCACCAATGATGACGAGACAGACGACCAACGACCAGCATGGATGCAAGCAGAAATTTCACACGGGAGCACGTGACTCGGTGTGTACAGCAGCGGAGGATTCAATGGGAGCGGACGAAATAGCGATCTTCAAGTTCGGCACAGTTGGACTTGTCAGTATGCAAGGTTTCCTAGTCCTGGAGATCACAGACGATTTCGATACGAAAAAGAAACAGACTAGGAACCAGGAATTCTCGTGCGCGGTGTTGAGGTATTGAGAGATATGTATAGTCACCAGATTCCATGACATAGGTTCATAAAAGCTTGTGTCACCAATGTGCTATTTCTCGGGTTGGAAAAGTGCAAAAGTCACTGTTCTTCTTGACTGCGGTGTGGGCCTGCGAGAAGCGCTTCAAATGGCCCCTCGCAAGTTGTGTCAGAAGAGGTTCTTGGCCAGAGCTGCTCCCCGAAGTACAGCTTCAATGCGTCCAGATACTTTTTGGCAACGAACCAATTGTGCTCGTGACCATGGCCGGGTGTTAAGGTTCGCGGAGGGAAGAGGAGAAAGTGTAATTTTTTCTCCCCACCCCCGAGCGCATCCACCTTTAGCCATTCATCCAAGGGTCGATCATCCTTGCGAAGTTCGCCATTGTCGTAACGGAGACAGATCCACACGAGAACCCATATGAATGATTCTGCGTCGTATGCATAGATGTGTTCAATTTCGCCTGCCAGCCCTTCCTCTGTGAGCAGGTCTAATGCCATGAATGGAACCGTGCCGGTGCACTCATTCCCTGTTGCACTCTCCACTGTCGTCGCCAAGTCAAAGTCGATCAGGGCACCAACAACTCGACTCCCCTTGACTTCGTACTCAGATTAGCAACACTAATGTTGCGATGGTGAACACCACTCCTCCACAGTGTAAGATGGGCTTCAACGGTAGTCAGACCAAGTTCAATCCGAGTATCGAAAGACGATCACATTTCACCGCATCCCACCAACAACTCAAGAATGGGTCACCGACCAACTTCGTGATGGGCGTCAGCTCCTGGATGACGATCAAATAGTGAACCGAAGCTCCTCCTTCTGGCCTGGCAGGGTCTTTGCTTCTTGCAGTACCCCCATCCGATTGTGGGGTAGACCACAAATTGGTCACAGCAGCAGTAGTGCTAGCGGGGTTCATTGCGATTCAGAGAGGGAATCCCTGACGTGAGGCACACTCCAGAAATTTCACATGGGAGCACGTGATTCTCGCGTGGTCTTCCGATTTCCAACAACACCAACGTCTTGTAAGTGAGTCCGCTGGAACTCTCAATTATTTCGTGCTGCTATATTGCTCGTTTTCCAGGCGTACAATATCATCGCTTTCACCTTCACTGATCTCAGTCTATGAGTGCCCTAATCTATGATTATCAGATCTTCTCTATGATGCGGTCGACCCCAGAGATCCGGGAAGCAATTCTGGAGTTGGATCCGTTCTGCGCCAGCCCCGCGAGAGCAAGAAATGGGAACTGAGTTTTCCCATCCCCGACAGCGAATCGGAGGGGTACAATGTATTAAACTTAGGAGTGGAGTGGTCTAGGTGGCGAGTTTCGAAATTTCCCGGCTGAGTCTTTCCTCAAAAGGTAAATCTCCGCTATTGCGAGGCATTGATGCGTGTCATGACTTGAGTGTGAATG
This sequence comes from Hortiboletus flavorubellus, assembly GCA_038093115.1. Taxonomy (NCBI): domain Eukaryota; kingdom Fungi; phylum Basidiomycota; class Agaricomycetes; order Boletales; family Boletaceae; genus Hortiboletus; species Hortiboletus flavorubellus. The sequence continues at coordinate 4,473 of JBBPRR010000452.1, forward strand.
GCTAAAAGCCTACTTGCCTGACAGTGGAGTCGAACTGATACATACCGAATGCCATCGACATGGAGGTACTCTGATAGATCTGCCCCGAACCTCTCAATAGCATGGCTTTAAATTGATGGATACAGGGTTCATCTCCATCGCCATCAGAGTTAAATATGGAGTGTCTTGTCACGGTCGTCGTTTGCCGCAACGGAAGGAAAACTGCACAGCCACCCCACCAAGTTGGGTCTCACCAGAACCGTAGCGTCTTACGGCCCATTCTTCCTCACTCACCGTCCTCCACAGCGAGCTCAACCCTGAGCATGTTGAGGAGCCCATTTGACTTGTGCTAACGCCAGTATCACTTGCTGTCGAAACCAAACTTGAACTTGCACCCCAGAATACCTCTCAACCGTCGTTTCATTTTTGTATCCACATACAAACGTATATTCAGTCATGTCACAGGAACAAGTTCGCCGGGCAACGCCTAAGCGACAGGATCCATTTGACCTCGGTGACCACTTCCTCGCCGACGAACAGTCCATGGCGAGCTCACATATGCACGCCCACGCCGACGCAACCAACCAGTATGGTTCCGGCGCATCCGACGAGGAGCATTCCGTCCTCGAAGACGACTCCGATGCCGACGACCGCGAGATGGACTACATGGACGACGAGGACGACCGTTCCTCCTCCCTTTCCATCCCAAACGAGAGCATCGACTTTGACCTCGTGTACTCCCTCCACAGCTTCGCCGCAACCGTCGAGGGTCAAGCCAGCGTCGTCAAGGGCGACAGCCTCTTCCTCATGGACGACACAAACAGTTATTGGTGGCTCGTGCGCGTGCTCAAAACACAGGACGTGGGCTATATTCCTGCTGAAAACATCGAGACGCCTTTTGAACGTCTTGCCCGTCTCAACAAGCACCGTAACGTCGACGTGCGTGTTCACCATGCCGTGGAGACCCTTTACTAATTCGACCCCTCTGCAGCTCGCCCATGCAACACCGCAAGAGCTCCAAGAAGACGTCGAGCGCGTCCGCAATAACCTCTCTTCCCGTACGGGTTCCCACCACTCGCCTTCTCCGACGCCCGGTCTCCCCGCAGGAATCCACCCTCGTTCAGGCACCAAGGGTGTCATGTTCACCCCCGCACTTTCTGTTCATCGTTATCCGCCTGCCGTCTGGAATGATGACGAAGAAGAGGAGGAAGATGTGGAGTGGGAAGATGGTGCATACGAGGAGGAGGATGCCGAACTTGCCGAGGAAATGTCTATTCGCACAAGGCAGAGCCAGATCGAGGACCAAGAGAGCATTGCCATGGATGCCATGCATATGGAGCCGGATGATGGCATGAGCTGGGACGACTCCGTTGCAGAGGACATGCAGGCCCGGAATGCGCAAAGGAAGAGGGAGCAGCAAATGTTGACGACTCCTGACGTGCTCCTACCCAGTGCACTACAACAGAAGCCCGTCCAACAACGAGCGGCGTCACAACAACAACAAGGAATCATCATTGCTCAGCAGCGGCAGCAACAGCAACAGGAGCAGCAGACGCTCTCTCAGCAGGCGTTGCGTCACCAGAGTTCGTGGGATAGACTATCCCTAGACAAGAATTCTTCCTCACCCAGCTCACCCAGCAAATCTGCTGACCCCATCGACGCCATCGAGACACGAAAGCTCTCTGCCACTCCGACCATTATACGTGATGAACCTGGTCCCGTGGCCCCAAGGGCCATCATGCAACAGCAGGAAGACGATCATAAACGTACCCGCGAGGAGATCGACGCTCTCGAGGAAGCGACAAAGAAAAAGTTCAAAAGCAAGGACAAAGACAAGGCTGCTCCGGTCAGCAGTTCTACCCCCGTCTCCAACCAGCTTTTGAGATCTCATTCGGGGGCTGGCAAGCTCCGCAAGGATCGCGAGTCCACTGATGACGAAGGGAAGGAAAAGGAAAGGAAGAAAAGTCGTGGCGTCTTTGGATTGTTTGGGCGCAAGAAAGACAAGAACAAAGACAAGGCGTCTATTGAGAGCATATCATCGGACGTCACGCGCGAGTCTCAGGACTCTGGTCAGTCCTCGAACCAACAACATGCTAATGGCGTCGAAACGTTGTCTCCCGTCACAGCAACCGCAATCCAACAGCAGCAACAGTCTATCTCCGCTTCCCTCGAAGGTAGATCTACCCCTCAACGACAACAACCGCTCTCTACGAGTGGCCCTCAGACGCCCACCAGTCCAGGCCAAGTCTCTCAACATGCGTCTACCTTGCGCCAACGGGACCAACAACAGCAAGCACTTTACCAACAATACCTTAACCGTTCCCCATCCTCACCTCCCGAGGCCCCATCGTATGGTTTACAATCTGCATTTGCTGGTAATTCTCCTTACACCAGCCCAAGCACCACAGCAGCAAGTCTTGGTCTTGGTCTACCATCATCTCGACCACGCCCTGGTTCTCTTATCATTTCTCCTTCCGCCGATGGACAGGGCCTTGGTGTTCCTGAACTCAACGTCATCCGCATTTTCGCAGGCAAGAATGTACAGACCGAAGCTACGTTCAAGACCGTCCTGCTCAACTCGTCTACAACTTCTTCCGACCTTGTCCGACAAGCAATCCAGCGATTCCGGCTCCCCACATCCGAGGGTGAAGCAGCGTCATCCTATTATCTCACGATCAAGCAGGTCGAAGGGTCCTCGACGGTACTTTTGGCAGAGGAGAAACCCCTCGTGGTGTTTGAAACCATTGTTGAGGCGGTGATGGAGCTCCCTAAGGTGAAGCGGAGCAGCATGGGAAGTATCAGTTCCATCTCCAGTAACCTCTCCATGCATCCCGCCATCAAGCAGCTCTCCATGAATGATTTTACTGACGACTCGGCTGTCAAATTCTACCTGAACAAGCGTGGCGTCGACGGCAAGGAGAGTTTGCTCGCGGAGGATGACGAGGAGGATACGATATATGCAGAGTCCATGCGGGATACCATCGAAGGTATCAGCATTTCCTCGTCGAATTCTGGCGTCAACGTCACGCCTGAACGATTCAGTTCCCCGTCTGTCCGATTCGCATTACAACTGGTGATCTACCCTGAAGATCTCCCCGACGATATGGTATTCGACCCGTTGACGGAGGCAATTGTGTTCAAGAACACGTTGAAGGATAGGTCGACATCTGTCTCATCGATCTCCTCTGGGGTATCGCTGAGCCAACGCCGGAAGGTGTTTACGTTCCCGAAGAACGTGACGGTTGCGGAAGTGATTGAACTTGGGCTGGAGAGATTTGGTATACTCGACGGTGTTGTCGATGGTGGGGACGAAGTCGAAGATAAACTCACAAAGAGAAGGAGCTCTACCAAAGTTCGGTACTGGCTGACATCTTCCATTAATGGCCAAGGTAGGCTGCAGTCGTTCACAGCGTCGTCTTGGCATGCTCACCTTTCACGCCTGTCATCGCAGAACGGGAGCTGTCACCCTCGAGCAAAGTCGTCGATGCCTACCCACGTCCTCCGACCTTCCGACGAGTCCAAGAGGGTAATAAACGTCGTTCCATTGACTCGGCCCTTCTCCTTGGAAGCGTGGAAGACATTTCTCCCGATGATCCGGTCTTCATCCTCCGCCGTGCTGTTTCCTACCGCAACTCATCCTCGCGTCACCGTATGTCTGCCCCTCTCGACGAGCTTGCCCTTCAACACCTCCGAGATTCTCTCTCAAGCTCTAGCCTCAGCTCTGATGGCGCAATGCCGGAGGAAACGATACACAAATCCCCCCGCCAACTGTCTCGACAAGAGATCATTGCTGCGCAGAGGGCTGCTTCGAGGGAGAAACAGCGTGCTATTCTTTCTACACAGACCAACTCTGTGAGGGGCGTCGATGTCTTACTTCCCGGCAACGCCATCATTCGTAGCTCGCGTTACGACGTTGGGGACCGTATCCGGTATTCGTACGTGCTAGACGGCGAATCCTATGACGTGAGCGACATCATCGAACAAGAGCTCCGCGAGACGAATGGATCGTCGTCTCCGCTACACAAGAACGATCTCTTGGAGGGCGTCTTTGGGAGGAATAGGGACAGGGACGGGGTGAACGAAAAGTTGGATCGGGTCCTCGCCAAGATCAAGGACGAGCGCCTCGGCGCTCAATATGCCACCACCAAAGCGGCCGAGGACCGGTCTGAGGACCCACCTTCAGCAAACTCGACCGGTTCGTCCTCGTCAATGTATTCGGTGGACGAGTTGGCGGGGCGGAGTGAGGGGCGGACGCCGACGCCGCTGGCGGTGCCGGATGTGAAGCGGACGAGGACGCCGTCGCCGCTTGTTGATGCGGAGTCGCGTTCTGCAACGCCTACGATGTGTTCGACGGCTGGGGCCCCGCGCGCGCGTTCAACCACGCCGTCGTCACACTCGCATTCCCATTCACATTCGCAATCCCAATTGCATTCCCACCGCCAGCCGTCAATTGCGTCGGTCTTGTCAGACATCACGTCCACATCCGTGTACGCAACGCCTACCACACAGCTACATAGTCCGGCTGGCGCAGAACCCGACCTGAGCGTGCGCAGCGACGCCACGCTCAAACCCGCTTCGCAGCCCCAGCCCCGCCAGCCAGCTAAACGGCCATACATATGCCCCGACGACTTTGGCGTGGCGCAGATGTTGGCCATCATCGAGATTGCGGGGACGGTGATCAGGCCCCCCGAACCGCCGCTGCATCCTGTAGAAGAGATGTTGTTTGGGAGGTCTATCGAGGTGCAGACGCTCCACCCGGAGATTCGGGAGATTTATTCGGGAGCGTTTCAGCAATTGGACGAGATGGACAAGGTGAGTGTCACTTGAGCGCAGGGCCACGTCGAACTGACATGAAACGCGACAGATGCTCGACGAATACCTCCGACAGGCGCTGGCGGTGTGATACGGGGCAAGGTGGAAGACGAAAGAAAATGTGCTCGTGATGACTTAGAGAATTTCGTCTTCGGATTTTTAACGCCGCTCGTTACGCTATTTATCGACTTTTATGTTGCGATCGAAAACAAGGCGGTAGTCTGGATGGGGTTGAGGTTACCCTGGCGCGTCAGCTGATGACCGGCAGGAAGCGGTTGCACACTAAGGAGACCATGTCCGTCGTTTCGCACTTCGCGTGTTTCAATCGTGATGTTTGGTATACATGCCAAGATGGCCATGGACCATGTCTGATCAGTATATGCAGTTGTAAAGGTCGTATGTAAGCCCGTGATGTCGAGCGTGATGTCAACAGTCTGTATACCGGGGGTGCAGCCGGATTGGCACTGGCCCAGGAGGAACACTGTTGAACCATCTGTGGCGGGGGCATGTGTAGTGTGGTTGGTCACGTAAAAATTGGGGTCTATGACACCGGCGAAAGGTGAATCCCCAAATAAAGCTAGAGGGTGACAGGATGTTGGTACTTAGGGACAAATATAGGAGTTTGTGCAACTCACACATGCCTCCACCCGTCACTTTGACATCCAAGTTGAAATCAACAAGATACACTGTTGCGAAATATTGATTGGCGGACGTTAAGTTGGCGGGAAATTGGATAGGTGTCGTAAGGTTCGTGGAAGCCCAGGAACATATCGGATTGATCCCAGTCACATCAGTCAGCCATCTCGCGGTCGTCGTGGTAGGCAGATCAAGCGGAACAGGTGCGATGTACGTCGCGTAATCCGGTCTTGACGTATTTGCTATGCCAAAGGAATACTGGACACCGAGTTCCATTTCAACCCACGCGATGGAGGCTGCTGCGTCAGAATTGACAGATGCATTGAACCATGGTCCTTCAGGGTATGTGCCACTAAAATACCAAAATGAACAATGTATGGGTCAAACGAGTAATATACATACTTCAATACGCTCTGCGGGGTCACCGCTCCAATAGCAAACGCCATTAACTCTCTGTCAGTTAACACGCTGTCGACAGTCACTATCCACAATCGAAAATGAGAATGAGAACCTTCCTTAACAAGCACTGCACATGACTTACGAGCACCTGGGGCGAGCGTCGCCACAATCCAGATCAAGAGGGAAGTGACGATTCCAATAATATAGTGTTTAGAGCATGTACGTCTCCACATCGCCATCATCATGTCGGTATTCCCAAAAGATGGAGTCGAGATATAGTTGATTGTTTCCAATGGAACACCATGACTGTGAGATGCTAGGACACGGAAGAATTCTTCGCTCTACATATCAAGTATATGAGCAACTTCATTCACCAATATATTATGCTTACCTTCAGGTTGGAAACAATGTCGTAGACCGGGTACAGCGCTATCGAGATGATGATGATACTGATAGAAGTGATACCACCTTTGATAGTAGCTATGGGATTCGGTGTAAACAGTTTTACGAATGAAAGCATGAGACCGACGAGATACAGTACCCACCGAGATGCTGTGGCGTAACAGCATACAGGCCGTATGTATTAACTGGTACCACCTTATCATGCACAGTGTAACAGAACGCGAGATAACCAATGGCGACCAGAGGTAAGAGAGACATCTTGAGTGGTGTCTTGACCTCACGCCATAAAGACGGCCGGTTGGTCGATGGGCCCTTCCGGAATAGCTGAGGACGCAAAGGTGCCAGGAACACGCTGGAGTGTGACCCCAGAGGGTTTGCGCCTACGGTTTCGGCTGCATGAGGTAGATATGGGTCGTTTCTGAAAGGTTGTTCCGGGGGGGGCAATGTGGTGCCTTCAAGAGGGTATTTCAAGGGGTGGAGACTCTGGAGAGGGTAGTAAGACGGCTCTGTCATGAAGAACTCAATCCCAGGTAAACGAAATTGTGAACGAGCGTGGGTTGGCCTACGGGGTCGGGCAAGTCGAGTTGTCGGATCATTCAATAGTGCAGACGACAGAAAGAAGATCAGATCACCACGACATACCAGCAGGAGAAGACGGGAGAAAACTGGACAAATCGGGACAAAGTACCGTCATGGGGCCTGTCTACATGCCCAGCGGCTCAGCTGGGCTGTGGCTGGTTACATCGACAATATCCTTTGCTACATTGGGATCACGAAGATGACATAATGAAGCAACTTCATCTGGTAGCCTTTAATTATAGTGCTACATTACGTCTGTTCGGACGTCATCCAATCATGCAAGCACTGCTTGCGGCATTGTATGTGCGCCTGACTCGGTCTGCTGCCAAAGTTAAGCCGAACTATGCAGAAATGCCGTTTAGCAGAGACGCAAGCGAGGAAAACATTTAGTTTACCATTCGGGCATTTGCTTGGAGGGCCGTGATCATGAATACCCGCGATCACGCAGTTGTATTTAAGCTTCGTCTGTACAATCTGCGCTCATGACGTCAAGCCCCGAGCGAACAAACAGGAGTACACACTCCAAATGAAGTCAAACAAAGAGACTTCCATTCTAAACTTGACCATGGCGACAATTGTCTCGATGAACAATGAATTTCGCATACCGAACATACGATGCGGACCACTCATTTTGGCACGTTCTAAATATGAAGTTTGTGATTCACATCTAGCCAATTATCATCACCAAGTCAAGTAAATCAGTGCTCGAATGGTAAGCTAAATCTTTTCCTCGTGATCCATATCGAACACAGTTTAGGTACATTGAAAGCCCTGCTGTGTCTCTCATTCGGTCTGATGAAAAAAGTCCCGGAAGGCAAGGTACTACCATCTTTAATCACGGACATTACACGCTGTATCCAAGGATAATGATGTGACGGCACCTCACTCTCTTCCCGCATCCACGGGTCCTTCCGAAGGAGCCTGATTTATTGCCTGGCTGTCTGGCTTTTCGACTAGTCTTTGCATCTGCGTGACAACCAGCTTTGCACTCATTGCCTGCATACGTTCAAGAAATATCTGTGTGTACCTGGCGTTTAAAATGCGCTTCCATCCCCTGGGTTCTTCAACGAACCGACATCTGTCCTTGCAAGTGATGTTCACACTTAGTTCGATATTGTCCACGCGTTCATATGCAGAAGCAAGTTCAGGCAGTAAGGGTTTGTGGATTATTTTGAATCCATGTACTGACAATCATGTAGCATGGGCTACACTCCCAATGAACGTTGTTCCATATCTCACAGAAGATAATTACATTCCTGTCACTGTGCCAACCCTCGTTGGGACACCTCCTCAGCAGATGAACCTCACAGTTGACGTAGCATTCGGGGATCTTCTTACGTATGGATCCGACTGTATCCTCTGTGCTGGGACAACCATGTTCGATCCATTGTTGTCATCGACATTCAAGGTATGTCCATACTTTTATTTTCGATAGCAGCACCACTGGCGCAGCTTGGGATAGACCCTTTGCTTAACATCTGATCGTAGACAAATAACACTCTTTGGCCCTCCATCCCGTCATTCAGTGGGGTGGAGGTTTCCGATACTGTTGGATTTGGAGGTTTATTCAGTGCAACGGACATACCTTTTGGTAGGTGAACAATTCAGAGCGGTTATTCATAGTTGAACACTCCCGCAACCATCGACAGTAAACGTACTTGATGGTTCAAATACAAGCATCTCCTTTATGATCTGGAATGGCCATCTCGGTCTCTTCCTCGATCCACTTGATACTACCTCCATCGCACAACATATTCTCACTCAATTGCACGAGTCGTCGTCTCTGCTCAATCCTGTTATTGGTATGCGGTTCGATCCTGCGAACCCAAAGCTTACGATCGGAGCACTCGATCCAAATGATTATGAAGGGACAATTAATTGGGTACAACTGAACCAGACCCCGGATCCAAAGGATGATTACTTCAATACCTTTAACTTCGATGGCGTGAAGGGTTACGATGACCAATTCGTACCTTATGCGGGGCTCTTGAGTGCTGCACTCGATTCTTGTGAGACCACTTACATCTCCGTTCCGATTAATCTGAGGTTGACTTTGCTTGATCCAGTCTCCATGTCCATTTTGCTCCCCAACGTAGACACTTATTTCTTGAACACCAACTCTACGGGGCCTGTTCCGCGGCCCATTAATCTTATCAATGACACTGGGGTGATCGAATACAACTGCACCTCTAACTCTCAGGCTGCTACCTTTGACAGCTCGTCTGGTCCCCCTCATTCTCCGTATGTCGCATTGACGGTGACAATTAACGGGGTCGACTATCCGATCGATTCGACGGGCAATTTGTTAAGACCCCAGACTCCCGCTGGCTCTCTTGGGTTCTGCCCCGTAGGTATCATGAATAGGAGCGATACTGCACAGCCGAGTACTGTGCTCGGGCTGCCGTTCCTGCGGAGCGTCTACGTGTACGTTTCTCCACCCCTGCTTTCATACCGATCAGATGGATCATGATCGACCCAGTGCATATCGATTCCCAACGGACGACTGTCCGGGATACTACGGTTTTGCCTTCCCATCGGGGTCGAACCGGACGCACTCACAGATCTCGCAAACACCGACGGCAACACCGACCAACGGCGCGCAATGCTTGTCTCTCGTTACACCTACCTCGACGCCGACAGCCAGCGTCGTATTGGCACAAGAAGCGCTCGCTTCCAAGGCCAGGTATACAGTTTATGGGAGACCAGGTGCGGACCAGGTGGGGTTGATGGGTGTAGAGGATATCCCACAGATAGCGTGGAATCGGACGGCAGCATGATCGGTGTAAGGACAGTGGGAGGTCTAAAGGAGGCAGCATTTATCATCTCCCGCTCGAGGGAGCCGTTCTGCATTGACATTTAGCATACACCATTCCTCGTTTAGGCGGTGCACCTCGATTAAGAGCTTGGCTGCTAACTCAATTTTGTCCACATTTAAAGTATGCTGTCTCACTCTGACTTGCGATCATCGTTCCTCTCGAGGATATCAATCGTTCTTGATGGTTTAGGGTGCGCAGCTCCTCAGGGTACTATAGTGCTGCTGGGTGTCTGGCCGTCGTATCACTTTTACATCGTTTGCTCCACCTGGGAGATATATACACAAGCATATCATACATTGAATATGCGAAACCGGCCGGCACGGCACGGCCTCCGAGACTATATCATGATCAAGCGTCCCCGTCGTCGTGGCGGGCCTCTTCCATCCTGACCCATAAACCATCCTAAACACAAGGTCAGAGGTGATCGTGGATACCATCACTTTCACGACACCAACTTGGACATATGCAGTAAGATGACACCTGATAATTGCCTTTTCTACACCCTTTCGCCCAGGAGCCTTGGACCATTCAGCGGGGGGAAGGGTCTGTACATCCTCCGCAAGGGAGACCGCGCAGAATGTTTGCAAGAGGCGAGTAAGGAAATAAGACATTTCATTGTATGCGAACTGTCACGGTATCAGAACACGGGAGCGGACTGGATTAAGCAGTAGCATCTCTATACCTGTTGACCCAAACAAATCCTCGGGCCGGCATTGAATGGAGAAAATATGAATGGGTTGGGTGCCAAGTACTTCTGAAGCCGCTCATCAAGGAACCGATCTGGGTCGAATTCCTCCGCTGCAAGAACATGGGTAAGCAGGTAAGTATTGAGAGTTAAGGGTCGATTGATAACGCCCTCACCGTCTGGCCCCCAAAGATCCTTCCTCCGATGCATAAGGAGGACCGAGTAAGGTACGCTGTAACATCTAGTCTCGACATAGTGACAATGACTCAAATGTATCTTACCGGGTGTTTGGAGGCACATAGATGGGTTTTCCTCCTTTGGCAGCAGGCAAAACTACCGGCGTAATGCTCGTTCTTTTGGAAATGGATAAGTTCAAAGAATGGTCGGATGTACAACCGGCCGAACCTCATGTTGAAAGGACTACAGAATGAATTGATCAGTGTTTTCCTCATTAGAACACCAAGGCAAAGACTTACACAGCGGGATATAGTCGCATGGTTTCTGCAGGGGCCTCGAGCCATTTTAGCTCAATAGTCCTGTATCACGTACCATTAATCACAGCCCTCAAATATTTCATTTCATGCAATTCCTCCAGCGTGGGACTCCTTGAATTACCAACCACAGATAGGATCTCTTCACGAAGTCTATGGAGCACATTGGGGTGCTGAGACAACATCAAGACGACAAATGTCAAGGTTCCTGCAGTCTGTGACAGAACGAGTACAGGAGTTCAAATACACACTGCGCGATTTGCCCATGAGATGTGCACTTACTGTATCACGCCCAGCAACCAAGATGTTTAGGATTTCGTCTTTGATAACGCTCAGATCTGCGGAGCTGATAAACCCGGGGGGTAAATAGTATGTGGTACCGAAGCACCCACCCTCTGTGTGATTGACGAGATGATCAAGTAACGTTTCTCCTTCTAAATCCTCACTGTCATTCAAACTTTTCTCGGAAGTAGCCTGTCTCAGTGACTTTTTTTCCAAGGCTTCTTTCAAGATCGGGTCGATGAATTTGTAGCACACTTGCATGTGCGTCTTGACACGGTCGCTCCAGAACTCGAGCAGCCTCCAGAACCCTCCTGCATATACTCGATATGAAGTTACTTTTTGAGCTTGAAGGAACGCGCTGGCGAACATGTTAGCAGGGTGTGTCTGAAATGCGACATCCGCGGCAAGGGGGGACTTCGGGGGATAAACGAGCCCAACAGAAAGTGAGCGGATATCCTTCCCAAACAGGAACTCTGTCGCAGAGTCCAGTGTAAACCGTGAGATCGTATCCTAGATTCGCATCATGAGAAGAAGCAGCCAAGCATGTGGATAGGTTTGGACCTGGAAATCAACTGGATAACCTTGTCCCAGCCTCGTTCTTAGCTGCCCTATGGCATCATCAGCATGCTTCTCAAATATTCCAAATTCATTAATCCGGTCCTTGTTGAAAAACGGGCGAGTCATTGAGCGATGAGACCTGGTATGGAAGGACATTTCAGTATGTGGTGACGTCTATAGCTGCTTATTGACACACTTCCATACATCCCCTAAATGATATCAATAGGAATCAAACAAGAGGAAAAATTGCCCTTGCCATCGGAGTTAAAGACACCAGTTCCGAGGAGGGAGTGTGCTGCATCGTAGAAAAATGACCCTGAGATGACCTTTCAGTGTGACAAGCCTGAGCGCAACGCTCCTGGACGACTTACCCTTAGCAAAGGAGTTAAATTGCGTCGCAAGAATTGCCTAGTGATAGCTGTGGTGAGAGTACCAATCAAGTGTCGTGCACTTGCTTTGATATGCTCGGGTTCAATCGTAAAGATCTAGTCTCATTGAGTGACTGATACTTCGACGCCGATCGAGACCGACGACTCGCCTCTTTCTCCCAAAGGATGTTGAGGGTAATCGTATTCCCATTTGCCTTGCACTGTTGTCCGAATACTTCTCCTGCTGGATGATGGGTGAATTATTCGACTTACTCCATGGGGTACATACCTATGTATCCACCACTGAGGTTTCGGAGGCTTGAAATAAGCAAATCCAGGTCACCCGGCCATTTAGTTGGTACTGACGGTGCCAGGAAAGCACCATTCAACGCAGCTTGACGGCTGTCGCGAACATCCCTATATACTAAACTGCAGACCAGAGCAAACGGAAACGACGCAAAAGATAGAGAAAAACAGAGCCAATCGGGCATATACAAGTCGAAGAGCAAGTCGCAGAGCTTGATTCCACAGATTGTTAGAGCTGGCAGGACCAATATGTGGGGGGAAATCGCAATGATGAACTTGATGCCGGGAGGAATCTCTGGCATGATTGATTTGCCAAAGAGATGAGGACGTCCCAAGGACTTGAGTGCTGGGGGGTAGGCTTAAATATCACGGATCGTTCCGGGTGTACTCACTGACGGCTCTTCCTCTTTCAAGTGACACGAATAAGAATAATAAAGTAGCTGACACCCATCATCGATATCGATTACCGCGATCATCAGCACCCGTTAGCATTTCAACAAGAATCATGACGGCTTACGACATTGTTGATCCAACAACCCAGCTTGGATTTCATTTGTCTCTAATTTACACAATAGTAAATCGAAATCGATTCTCAGTAATCTTCATGTTGATCTCTGAAGAGGATCCCGGGAAGTGACCATGTAAAGCTCAGCTTCTCAACCACCGATATGCCTGTGAAAATACATCGAAACAGCCGGATGACAATGCTTCAGTTGACAAAAGCGGTCACAACCAAATGATACCTGAATCATTCTCGTCTCTAATAGGAAACTGCCCGCGTAGCCTCATTCTTGTATGGAGGTATAGGTGTATTAAATAGGGTATGCATCCTATCATAGGATCAGTACATTGTCCACCAAGAACGACTCCAGACTGAAATACTCCACTGCCATGAGGTGAATCGAGGATGTGCTCCATATGCACCTGTTGAAACATGTATGGACTTGAACGGTGACACTGATGCACCACCTGCGTGGTCATTTAGTGCTGAGTTGGATCAGATTTTGCGGCACATAACATGCCGCGACGAGATAGAAAATGCTTTTACCAAAGCGAGTGGCTCGGGTGATAGCGGAATCCGCATGCTAACCAGTAATGGTACAGACTCTAGCTCTCTATACATTACCTTGTTACCTTGTTCACAAGGTCGCTGGGATCAAGCAGGAGGAGGAAAGAAGAACTCACATCGTGACTTTCTCTGTCCGAAAGGTGACGGTACGAAGTGGTACGAAGTGGAACGCACGCTGTACCTGATACGATTGGGTGATTTTGGATACTCCACAAGCGACCTCGCCCTTACTAATACGACGGGTGCAATTCACATCAGAGATGTCAATTCGGGATTCACCGCGGTACAGGCAAATCTGCATTACGGGTCGCAACCGTCTTGGATTCCGGCTGACACCAAGTGGGGGTCTTGATTAGATGATAACTAAAGTTGGTTCAGGAGGCGACTAGGTCCGGAAGTGTCTCTGTACTGCATTTAGGTTCTACTGAGTAGTCGTCATGGTCTCCAGCAAGGAATCTGTACATAGAAGTCCAACCAATCATTGTGGCATTGTCTGAAATGCCAACGTTAGCCTCTGGCGAGCAAATGTGTAAGGAGCATCAAACCTGTGCAAAGTTCGATTGGAGGTTAGATGAGCAATATTCTGAACTCAGGACTGTAGCCATTCAATGTGTCCCTAAGTCTACGAGTTCGCTGTTAACATATGTTCCACGAAAGAACAAAGCATGCAAACCTAGCACGGCCGCGAGCTACACCAATGAACCCCCTCAACGAACCTGGATGACTTGTATGCTTAATACCATGCTGTGCTGGTGCCCCTCAATCGCAACCGTGGGGTTAATACCACCAAAATCTTCATACCTACGCAAACGTGAGGCAACGACGGAGGTGCACGTTATCATATAGACGGGTGTCAGTGACCCGGTTTTGATTTTGGTCTTGCCTCACCATCATACTTTCCACCTGCTCCATCTACGCTGCCTTTGCGCCGTCGTACACCAAACCCGGATTCTTGGTTTAACAGTTCCAAGCGGACGGGGACTCAGGAGACTCAGGACTCTTCCACTGGCACGGAACGGCGGACCCAGTTCCGATGACCGATCGAGGACAGATTTACGTAAGGCAGATTGGTCATGCGCAGGGTCCGCCCAGCAAACGCCTGCCACCGGGAATCCACCAAGGGCCGACAGCTGCCCAGATACCCCAGCCCCGCTGAAACCAGGGCTCAAACCTTCAAGGTACCTAAGGATTAGCCGGGGCCCTGTTGCAACCTCTTCATTTCTGAGGCATTTGGCTGACATGGGCAAGCGGTAGGCACCGTCGGTATCGGAAATTGCAAAACGGCTTCCTGTCGATGTCACTAGTACTATGTGCATCTGACAACATGTGCATTCACCCTCGCAGCACTCTCTACATCAAGGAAAGTGTCCGACGGAGTCACATGCTAGGATGCATATTCCAAGTTCCCATGCCGCGAGGCAAACGCGTCCCCGGTGGCAAGCTGCGTTCCGCTTGGTGATTTGAACGAACCCGAATTCGTGTGTACCCGAGGTTTCAACTCAGTTTGTGGTCTCGAATGCTACCGCGACCGTTTCCACAGTGCATGCGATGTCCTCTGCCATGATCTATTGGAGGTCGCCATTGTATCAGGATACTGGGGTTCTCGTGGGGCACATAAAGCCCAGAAACATGGAGGTACTGCAACAACTCCTCAGGTTTACTTGCCCATTCATTTCTTCTGATCTACAGATATTTCATTCGTTTTCATCCGGTCGTGCTGGTCCTCGACTGATTATCATCGAATTACTTGCCCCTCAATCCACGCAAGCAATGCCTATTCATCCATCCAACGTTGGGATATGGATCTCTATTGCCCTCGCCGGTCTCGCCCATGCGCACATGGCTCCGTTTCACAAGGCGATGTACTGTATCAATGTAATATTCTATTATTCATATTCATTCCCTAGCTTACACTCCATTTGCACCTGTGCTTTGGCAGGGATCGGATCCTAATGTAGTCAATCGTAACAGTAATGCAGCTTGTGACCCTCTTTACAACCTGACATACAGCGACTTCTGGTTCCACCACAGTAATGGGGTAACTTTCAACTCTTTCGAAGTGCGCTTCTTATGCTCATCGCAACTTGGTAGTGCGACAAGTATCCACCCGAAGAGGGCGTGTTTCTGGAACTGTACGCTCACCTTTTTCGGGTATCACTCGAATGCAAATCCTTATAAACTTGCCCCGCTTTTTTTTCTCTGCCGTTTTTTTCGACTCTCAAGACCAGCCGGCGGATCCTTCACTATGGAGATGGCAGATAATCGTGCCTGTACCTCACTCAATGCTGATGCGATCCTAACCCCATGGGGGGACGGAAAGAATCATCCCGACGATTATAGTATAACCAACCTGGGCGGGTTTAAAATAACCCCCAGTGGTTGCATCGATTCGCCAAACCGTGAGTTCATCTTCACGTTCGTCTGCGTTCCCGCGGATATCTGAAGGACCTCACTCGACCAGTTCATGCTCAGAATGAATCCATGGCTTCCGGTACTGCCTTTGCTATAGCGTACGAGGTTCGTCCTCGTCGTCCCTTGTCCCTATCTTTTTTTTTTTGAAATGATTGTCACGCGTATTTTTACAGTCAGAAATCGACAAAGTGACACCCGAGAATCTCGTTGTCTTTAGTGTGCGACACAAGTAAGCTCTCTTTGGCCCTATCATTTTGCTTCTCTCCCACGTATGGATATGTTAACCGTTGGTATGCAGTACCCCGTGGAAACGTATAATCAAGTACGACGTCCCGTCGGGTATGCCTGCCTGTCCTGAGGCGGGATGCCTCTGTACTGTAAGTACTAGCTTTCTTCTCTGTCACTGTCGATCATAATTTCGCTCTGGCAACCGACAGTACGTCTGGGTAAGCGGCTAATCTCGGTACCGATCCTCTTCACCCACTGATCGAGCGCTTGTACCACAGATCCCCAATGGCTGTGGTCAGCCAAACATGAACATGTTCCCTTACAAGTGCAAAGTCATCACCGATTCGACGCCGCCCAAGACGATCGGAACCCCAAAGCCAGCTGTCTGGTGCGAAGATGATAAATCCAAGTGTGTGGAGGGACCGAAGCAGATAATGATCTGGAATCAATTGGATTCGAACAACATCAAGGTCGAAGGGAACGATCTGAGCGGGTACAGAAAGAGCCCAGCGTACAATGCAAAGTGCGGTTTCAACGACGGTGCGTATGCTCGATGTCCTTTTTTTTCCTGTCCCACCCCGGTGTGTGGTAACATGTTCGCTGACGAATTGGATACGATAGGTGCTCAGAATGACATTTTCGTGGACGGATCAGGTGCCTCGACGCTTGCATCCCGTGCTGGCCACGGCGCTCACGCCAAACGCATGACGATGCGTCGCGAAAGGAGTAACATCTTTTAAGCCACGAGGTCGTCGCTGTCGGCTGGTACAGTTGCTTCTCCCTTTTTCCCCAGAGAAGATGCGAGCTCAGTGGCAATTTATAAAGTCATATACCCCCTTTTGTCGTTCATTCTCCCGAGGCACTGGCCTCTCCGTTCCTTGGCTGCCTGTTATTTTACTTGTAGCCGTTGGATTAGTCGTATGTTTGGCTCAAAGTGGCAATGTGTGGCAAAGATTGCGTCGTACGAAAAGCGGGGGGAATGCGTTGAGTGTTTGATCACATACCTCCGGTACAATGTCATACTCAAGCTGCTCAAACTGATCAATCTCGTGTGCCAAACGGACTGTGGGGAACGGTCTTAGTTCTCGTTGGAGTTGTTGAGATGTGGTCCTTGTAGACGTGGGCGTCTCCGAGCTGAATGATGAGCTCGCGCAGCTCGGTGTGGGTGATGTGTGCGATCGTGTGTGTGAGGGTGCACGAGGCGATGTTGAGAGGGATACCGAGACCGAGGTCAGCGGAGCGTTGGTACATGAGACACGAGAGCCCGTTTGTGCCATCCGGGGTCAATGTCGTGTGCACATAAAACTACAGGCGGGAGTGCCATATCCGGGATCGCTGTCGTCTGATCAATCCTCTGGTGGTACGTGACGCGACGCGAGCGTCACATCGCACACGTGATCTGTGTCACGTCACACCTTGTATGAGGAGGAGTGGAGAAAAGCAGTGCAGGAATGCTTTCGCGAGTTGGACGTCTCTCTTTGTTTCAATCTGTCGTCGCGTCGCGCAACTGGATACGTTTTAGCCATGAGCTCGCAAAGCACACACAAGACACCTCTCAGAAAATCCACAGAGCGAGGGTCAACACACTCCTGTTCGGCGCAGACAGACTCCTCCTCACCCCACGCGCGGACACGCTCGAGTCCTACCTCATGACCAAACTCTCCGATGCCAAGTTTTACAACACATACCGTTCCGTCGCATTCATGCGCCTTATCAGGTTCTGCTTGGAGAGACATTTATTCGACGTCGCGCTCGCCCTCCATGACCGCATGCTCAAGGAGGGCTTCCTCGCTGTCTCCCCCCTCTCTCTCCGTATGACCGCACTCAACTTCGCCCGGAAAGCGACAAACATCAGGGAGATCGTCTCGCCGTTGAAAAAACTCTTTGAGAAAGAGGCATATGACGTCCTGGCGTTCACCGACCTCATCCATTATCTGACCAACGACAAACACGCGCCCGGGGTGCTCGTGGACGACCTCGCCCACGCATTTGTGTCCATACGCCAGATCAAGCTCAGCGAGTATCCTGACCTCGTTGGTGAGCTTGCCAGCATCAATATGCGTGCTGGCCGACTGGATGCCGCACAGACGTGGCTCCAGGTCTTTGAGGACGTGTGTGGCGCGCAAGGCATTCTACCAGACGTGACCCCGTACTCGAACATTATCAGCACCCTCAATGACATTGATTTCAACAATAGCGAGGCGATTCAGGACGTCCTCGTCCGCATGAAATCGGCTGGTGTCTCCCCAGACGGGAATATATTCAATGCCCTAATCCGCGTCAATTTCGTTCACCACCGGTATCAGGAAGCATTTGCACTCTACCACGTTCTCATGGCGAAGCGATCTGACGAGCTGATGCCTAATGATGTCACCTACAAGATGCTCTTCCGTGCTACAAACTTGCTAAGCCGCCC
>JBBPRR010000453.1:0-22898 GCA_038093115.1 Hortiboletus flavorubellus
CGTTCTACGGTTGTTCCTAAAGCTCGGGACGCGTCTTTTTCCCGTGTCGTTCCCGTACCACAACCTCGAATGCCAACCCCGCAACCCGTTCCAGCCCGTGCTCCTTTACACCACCAACCGACCCTCCCCCATCGTTCGAACAGGCTCACCCCACATCATTCACGCAGTGTACCGGCGGCAGCGTCTCGTCATGTTCACTATGCGGATGAGATGTCCCAACCTCTATCACGGAAGATATCCGCTCGTGTCCCTGCTCCAGTCAATGGATTTCCCATCGCTACCACGCCTCGCTACTTGCACCCAACTGCTGCTCAGCAACCAACACAGGGACATCGTCGTCGAGCACACTCCACTGGAGCTGCTACTGGAGCTGCGGTTGTTAATTTCCCGCCGCAGTCGCGACAACTAGCTCGTGCAAGTGGCGGACATGTATACTCGAGATGTACAGGACGGAAGAAGGCATTGTGTGTGAGTACACGATGTTAGCGGTGCTGAGGCGATCGTTCAATTGTGTTGGTATCCAGATCGGCATCAATTACATAGGTCAGAAGCGTGAGCTTCGTGGGTGTGTGAATGATATCAAGAACATAAGGAGGTTCCTGACCCGTAAGTTCTTCGTCGTTGACTCGGTACTGGGTTGATCTGGCCCTCTCTCAGGTCAATGGGGTTTCAAAGACGGGGATATCGTCATGTTGATGGATCAGACTACGAACCCTCGACAGATGCCTACAAGGAAGAATATGATCGACGCTTGTAAATGGCTTGTGAAGGACGCTAGACCCCACGATTCGTTATTCTTCCATTGTAAGGGAAAATGCCATTGTGATTCTTCATGGCTGCAATTTGTTTTCTATCTAGATTCAGGCCACGGAGGCCAAATACCCGATACCCATGGTGACGAGACGAGTGGATTCGATGAGGGTACGTTGGATTTTCTGATCGGGGTTGTCGGTCTGAACTGGATTGGTTTAGTGATATACCCAGTGGATTACAAGACAGCGGGGATTATCGTAGACGACGTGAGTGGAGATGCCTTGAATTCATGCTCACAATACTGACAGATGGACAGGAATTGCACCAGATTTTGGTTTGCAAGATCCTTTGACTGACTGGGCCATTGACTGATTTCATATCACAAAGGTGAAGCCACTTCCGCAAGGGTGCCGCCTAACGGTAAGAGTTAACGCATCTTTCGGGTCAGTGTTGTCATTAAATATTAACAATGCAGGCCGTTTTCGACGTAAGATTTGTTCAGGGGTTTACTTTTTCGTGCTGACAAGCTTTTAGTCATGCCATTCTGGGACAACGCTTGGTGCGTACTCCACTTGTCTGCGGATTCATGACTAATAGTCTTCATCAACTAGACCTACCGTTTATGGTACGTTACAAATATTGTTCTCTCTTGCAAGTTGTACGACTTTTGTTTTGACAGTATCACTACAATGGGCGATTGAAGGAAAACCATATCCCTGAGCGTATGCGGCCGCAGAAAATGAGTTCCGCGGATGTCATATCATTTGCAGCATGTAGGGACGATCAGAAGAGTGCCGACACTGTGCAAGGAGGGGTAGCTGTTGGCGCGATGAGTTATGTGAGTGATTCTCGACTCCCTAGTCCAGGATTGCCACTAATCTATATCAATATCAGGCGTTTGTGACGGCGTTGGGTACGTGTTGTGCACGCACTAGCAACCAGTTCTGATCATATGTCACAGCCCGGAAACCGGTGCAGACTTATTTGGAGTTGCTGCTATCTATTCGTGACATCGTACAGCCACATTTTCAGCAGAAAGCGCAGCTGTCGAGTGGACATTACCTTGTGCGTGTTTCCGTGGGCGAGTCTGTAGGTTGGGAGATGACAGTAATTTTACAGGATCCTCACCGTCGATTTATGCTGTGAATAATCTTGGAAACTATTTATTCTTGATCTCTAGTGATCGTCTCGCTCGTTTTGTTGTATTCTTGACTCACTATTCATAATCCATCAGAGGAGTTAGAACATTAATGCTTAGTAGTATACGAACGATGTTGTAATCTCGTAGATTAAATGTTATACCACAGCTTGCAAGGATCTCTCACCTGTGGGATCTGTTGAAAGGTTCTCGTGTTTTTCGCTGTGGTGGCTGCAGAATAAGCGCTCGCGCTGTGGTCCCGTGCTGTGTTTTTGGGACGTGTTTGTTTACGCGTTATTTGCACCTGTGCCTACAAGGACAAACAAGTTCGAGTTCATGCTCGTGACCGGCCAACAGCTGACCGCAGTTTCTCTTCCTTGCGCCGTCGCAGCCAACGAGATCGAGGTGAACAAGTGCTTGCCATCGTCGACCCTGCCGTCGTCGCACTCGCAAGCCTTGCCGTTCAAGACCGTAAGTAATTTGCTCCGCCGCCCCAGGTCAGTCTTTGGTGTTCGTTTGCATGATGTTGCGTCAATCGCTTACAGACAGATTCACAGAAACTCCATTTCAGTTTGCTAACACAAGGAATTCACGAGTTCCCCCAGCTCACGATTCGCTCTCGACATACTACCTTTTCGCTTGTCCACGCTCGCGGTTCATTCGACTCAACGCTCAAGATAACGAACGACGTCTAGATCTAACGAACTTACACTTTTCACTCTCCCATTTCAAATTTCTAACCTGTTTCATAACGATTCAACGACCGCCACGGCTCACGGTTCATCTCTGCACATAACGAACTCTTTTTTTATTGACTAATGCCCTTGCAACTGCGTTCACGAGCTACGACGGATACTATTCGCCCGCGGTCCCCATCCCCGCTCACTACACCTGCATCCAAACCACAAATTCCAACCATCCGCTTGACAGCTGCTACTCCTTGCGACGCCCACGCAACAGACGATGCTCGCCAAGTCGCACCTTGGATAACTTCCGAGGCATCCCCTATTCCACTCGCACCAAAGCTAACCACTAACGGAGAGACATCACGGAAGCGTCTCGTTCCAAAGAAGTCGAAACTCAGTCTTCTTGGGTCATCCTCCGCGTCGGCGAAAGCGCGCGAGCAAGACTTTTCTGATGTAGTCAGACGTGTCGGAGGCACGTCAGACCAGAATGGAAACAACGAGTTTGAGATTTACGTTGATCCCACCAACGACCCCGACATTGGGGAGATTTTGATGGTGAAGAAGAAGAAATCACGGCTGGCGCTGGATGGGATGCATTGGGGAACGTTGGGAGAGGTGACAAACGTTCCGTCTATCACGAAAGTAAAGGAGAAAGGAGGGAAGAAGGAGACCTTATTGAAGATGAAGGTGGATGAGAATCACAAGTGGTGGAGCATTGGGCGCGGAAGGAAGGATTCCAAAGAGAAGGAGAAAGAGAAGGACCGCGCCAAATGTGAGTCTCGCTCAGATTGAATTTAGCGAGGTGCTGTGCTGAGTGAGTCGTTAGCTCCAGCGCCAACCGACGAGCCCGCCGACGCGCGTGCACGATACAATTCCTTGAATTCGGGGATTCTGCTTACGAGTCCAGCTTACGAACACCCTCCCGAGTCTCCCATGGAGCAATCGCGTGTCCCTAGCCCGCCCTCAACGATCATTGCACCGCCTGGCGCCGCAGAATTAGGGAGTGGCAAGGATTCTGTTGCTATTAGGGCTATGCGCTCTGTCCGTTCCCTTGCCCGTATTGGTAGTTGGGCTCAACTCAGGCCCAATCCCGACGCGGCTGCCGTTGGGGTGGAACCTGCCAGGAATAAGGAGTCTGACGGGAAGAAGAAGAAGAAGAAAAAGGACAAGGACAAGGACAAGGAGAAAGAGAAAGAAAGGGACAGGGATAAGGAAAGGGAAACGATCCGTTATTCCGGCGGCAGCTTTGAAGCGGGAATGTTGAACGCAAGCCCCGCTGCCTCCAAGCACGAGTCTAAAACTCTCGGAAAGAAAAAGGCGAGCATCCTGGGGCTTGGTCTGCCTTCGACGATGCGGCTGCCTTCGTCTCGCAGTGGATCGGCTGCATCGTCGATCACCGCGGCCAACAAAGCCAATCATCGTTTGTCACTGGACTCCGCGACTCTGTTGGGCGGTGGGATACTCGCCCGGGGACGAACCGGTTCCACAATGTCTACGACCTCTTCTCTCCGCCCGATGTCGACCAAGTCTTGTGTTTCTCGCGAATCGTCGGGTAGTTCAGGAACGGCCTCCGTGAGATGGGATGAAGCGGGGTTGCAGACGGTGAAGGAAATCCGCCAGAAGGACAAGGAGGCCAGGAGAAAGGAGAAGGAAAAAGCGAAGGAGAAGGAGAAAGAGGAGAAGAAGGAGAAGAAGAGGAGCAAGAAATCCAAGGGCAGCAAGGATTCTACCCGAAAGTTATCGGACAGTCGAAAAAGGACCCCGCTCTCAGCCATATTCCCTGGGAATGTATCGGAGCACGAGGAAGATGAGTCGTCGGTAATAAACATCGTTAGGATTGAAGAAGCAGCTGTAGACGGGCGTCAACGTGGACTACACGAGGCCAAAGAGGCGGTGGCAACGCCCGTAAGGCACGTGCGCCATCTATCAGAGCAGCCCCTGGGACGTGGCCGACCCAAGCCATACTACGAAGGGGATAATGGTGGGGTCTCACGTCTCCCACTTCCAAACCGCCACTGACCCCATCGCAGACAATGCGGCCATATCACTCTTGGATGCAGCGACGAATGATCTGGCTCAATTGATCAACAGGCTTGATCTCGAGGCAACTCCTGGAAGTGTTGAGGTGACGCCGAGGAGCCATTGTCCGTTCTTACTGAATCCGTCTGCGAATTCGCCGCCCAACGATCGATTGACGGCAGAGAGCCCAGTAAAGGGTCTGCGACGCAAGAATTCATCCGTGGCTTCTCTCAGGCCTTATGCGCAATCGTGCTCGAAGAGCACTGGTGTGCAACTCGGCCAGAACATTGCTCCGTGGTCCACACTCAATGCGAGCATTTCACCTTCGAAACCACCCCTTGGTACGATGAGGGTTAACTTCCAGGATAACGTGTCCACCGTCCGGACCAACAGGCGAACGCTGACGCCCGCGCCTGCCGCAGATCCATCCCCAGTCTTCAAAGCACTTTGCCCAGCGACCACTCGTCTCCCTATATCGAAGACGGTGGTTGGCGCTTCCTCAGGCATTTCTCCATTCGTGATCAACCCGGTCGACCGTTCCCCGTCGGCTCTGACATTCGGCTCTGGTCATTCCAAATCAGAGTCCCGAGGAAGTCTCGCCGCCTCACCAGTGTTCAAGAAGGCCCAGGGCTACAGTCACAAGAGGTCATCATCTTTGGTCCCTCATGCAGCTCTTGATAGCGGCAGCCTACCTATCCTTCCCGAGGTTCGTCGCAGCCTTGGGCTCACTGGTACCATGGGTGGTTCTGTGGGCAGTATCGCCGAGCAGGACTACGACGGAAGTGATCCAGATTCTGACATTCCCGACGAGCTGCAGGTGATCCTGTCGAATTCGGATCAAGAGGGAGAAGATACCATTTCGTTTGATTGTCAGCCAGCGCATCCACCGCTCCCCTCCCCAGGCTTGCCGCCAGAGATGCCTCTACCGGTGCTCAAGGACCCACCCCCAAAGAGCTCGCTAGCTGGGATCCCTGTCTTCCGCGCGACCGTGGTCGATGAGGATGAACACCATGCCGACGTCGAAGAAGCTGGGACGTTATCTGAGGATGACACCAAGAGGTCTTTCGACTTCACTGGCGAGTGGCAAAGGCTAAACGAATCTGGTGCATCCGATCGTCACAGTTTCATCGAGCAACTCGAGAACGCGTTCCGTACACCCGCCAGGGTTGACCTCCACTACGACTTTGGTGACCTACCTCCCATTCCTAAACTCCCTTCGCTGCAGGATGAGTTGTCCCGGGCGTGCGAGAGCTCGCTCAACCTCCCGATCGACTACGTATCCAAGGAACTCTCGCCACAAGGCTTTCCGATCGATGTTAAGGCGGAGCCGACTCTGCTGCCTGGATCAGATAGTTGTGCGACAACTACATCGGACGAGGAGGTGCTCAATATCGTTGCCCCCAAAGTGCTACGAAATGCTACGTCTGTCGCCTCTCGACCGTCGGAGGGAGAGCTCAACCGCGACTTCAAGTTTGGCGGAAAGCATTCATCATCGAGCAAGAAAACCTCACCGCTCACGCTCTCGGATATCATTCCACCCCCCGAGATCGCAAGATCTCTCTCCATGACATCGTACGCTGGAGAAGACAGCTCGTTGATGAATTCGATTCTTGCGCACGCCATCCAAATTGAATCGCCACCTGAGCGTCTTCGACTCGACTCTAATTCTAGCTTCAAGTGTGACTCGTGCGGTGCCGCCAGAAAGTCCCCTGCCGTCGCCGGAGATAAACGCAACTCTGGGTTGAGTTTTGCAGGATTTGATTCGTTTTGGGAGATACGACGAGGGTTTGAATTCAGTGACAGCCGCCCCAGGTTTTATCCCCCACCTGGAACAATGTCTGATAGGCGAAATCGAAAACATGACTCGGTCTACAGTATCGCTTCGGTTTCGTCCTATGGTAACATCCTCCACGGCGGTTCCGCGGATCCTTTCGATTACGGTTCGGTCGTTCCGTTGCCAAGCTTGCGGGAGAGGCCCTCCTCCTCCGATTTCTCGCTCACCATGTCAACTCAATTCACGACACATTCTCATTTATCCGCCGACAACCACTTCGTCGCAGAGTTGACAGTGACGCCTCAAGCTTCTACTTCCGTACATCACTCGTCCATCCCTACAACCGCGGTCAGCGGCGACCCGAGTCTGGTGTGTCCGTCGGTCCTCCTATTAGTCTCTTCAACCGCCACTCCATACACCACCATCGCAGCGACTCGAACACGAGCATGAGCAGCATCGCGCAGTCACATGCCAACTGTGGACGCTTTTCTTGGACTCGACATCGGTCAAACTTTTCAGTTGAATCTGCAGTCAGCGACTACTCTGGAATGCATCCCGCACGACCCGAACTTGGGGACAAGATGCTTGATTCTGCCGAGGAACGTGGTACACCGCTGGAATCCATTTCTGCCTCGCCACCCCCAAGCCTCCCTGGCAGTGTGCGTGGAGAGCGAATACACTCGCAGTGCAACAACCGGATGTCCTATGATTCGATTATGGACGGCCAGTACCAGTCTCAGAAGACCGACTCTCTGTTCGAGAAGACTGGTCACCGGAACTCAGTCTGCTCGTCAGATTCGACATTCTTTGAAGAACAGTCGGGAAATGCTGCCGCGAAGCCTTGCTATCGCCCCATCTCCAGCCTAAGCATCCCGAGCGTACACAGCCCGCCCAAGGAAGACGACACGATGATCAGTGTAAGTTTTTACTTTTCGTTTCATACTCTTTTTTTTTTAAGATCCTCGTTTTACGTCCGTAGGGTTCATGTCCCTTTGTTAGACGGGTACAAATGTGCATAACGGGCTGTTCTCGTTTCTCTCTTCTCTTCGTCACTGTAGCGTGTCCCTCCTCATACTGAAGTGTGTGACACTGGCTCTGCAGGAGCGGGTCTTTAAGCGTTTTATACTCTTATCTGACACATGACTAGATATCGGTGCTTCGCCGTGCATCCAAGCAGAGCGACGCAAGAATATTCTCGCGAACCCTCCAGAAACAGTGTTCAGCCGTATTCAGAACGCCCACTCGGACGATCGCAAGTCCCCCGAGATCGAACGCGTTATCAAGACGAAACCGTCGATCGCCTCTACTGCGAACTCGTTCAGGTTTGGCGATGAGCGCATGATTCGCGCAAGGCACGGTCTTCTCGAGCGACAGAGCCTCGAGAACACGGCATTAATGGGAAATGGCGAGGACCTCTCAGGATCATGTAAGCACGACATACGATACACGAGACATGGTGCTCATCTCTAAATGTAGTCCTAATGCCTGTTTTTACTCGGCCCGACCAAGCCAACCGCTCCAGGTCGAGTACATGCACATCGAGTTCAGGGGTTGAAACTCCCCCACTTTCTATTTCGGACGGTTACTCCTCGCTCTCGGAGGGATCATTGTCGAGTATTGATCTGTCACACTTGAATGCTTTGCTTTCCAACTCCATGCACCCGTTATCTAATGCGGCCTTTGATCGTGCCCTTCCTCACGCACGCGGTCGCGGCCACCGTCGGCGTATATCTCAAGCTCGCGCGTCACGGACTTCCGTTTATGAAACGATTGAGGAAGAACTACCCTCGTCGCCGTTGCCCACAAGCTGTTCTGAACCCTCCGTTCCAGGCTCCTGTTCTAATACCCTCAAGCTCGCTGAAACTGCAACGAAAACAATGGGTCCTCCTCCAGTGTATGTTGTAGATCCCGAAACACCGTCTGTGGATTCGTATTCGTTGTGGGACGACGAACAAGGGATCACTGCGCTTCGAAGATACTATGCTCTCCGGGACGAAGCAGAGGACACAGTCACGGAGAGTAAGCTCACGTGGTCGGATACGCCGCTTTCGACTTTCGCGATGCAGTGTGAGTAATTGCGCGCACGTACTTCCTCGTGTTGACGCCTTTCCCAGCGTTCGACCCTCCGCGCAATCCATCTGGAATGCAAGTGATGTTAGAACATTCACTGCAGAATTATGGCCCACTTCCGTCTGACCGTCGACCTCGTCGGGCGCGATCGCGGGTCAATAGTCGTCCCTCGCCACACCCTCGAACCGTGAAGACCTCGTTCACATCGTCCCCCAGTTCAGAACATTTACGGGCGACGGTCGCGGCTTCTCTCACTACATCTATTGACAGCGCCGCGGGGCCTCGTCAACCTTCGCCACTTTCCAACGTATTGCAGCAAATCTCGATTAATCCAAACGTGCCATCGGCTGCGTCTATGGAGTCGAAGGAGTGCGTCATTCAGCCCAACAAACCCGAACGTGTCTTTGGACTACCACCTCGCTCTCATGTTGGATCGACAGCACGGCGTACCGTGTCGGGATTGTCGAAGAAGAGCACAGGTCGAAGCGGGGTTGAGAATAAGGAGAACAACTCGACGGTCGCTAACGTACGTGCCCCGACCACGGTGAATGTCTCACAAGGAACAAT
Organism: Hortiboletus flavorubellus; assembly: GCA_038093115.1. Classification (NCBI taxonomy): domain Eukaryota; kingdom Fungi; phylum Basidiomycota; class Agaricomycetes; order Boletales; family Boletaceae; genus Hortiboletus; species Hortiboletus flavorubellus. The sequence goes on from JBBPRR010000453.1 coordinate 9,008, forward strand.
CATCACGTGAGTACCGTTCCTCCTTCCTGGCGAGGCATGAACTAAAAAAGCTTAATGAATTGGAACAGGCCTGCGGACGGTTTGCGACTGAATCGCCCGAGGCCGAAAGGTCGTCCGGTGCCGGCGTCGCTGAAACCCATTCGAATGTGATGAAATACCCAGTGTTCCTCGCCGTGACTATCTCATCGCTAATCTGTTTTTGTCATCTATGTACCTATGCCTATTGATCCCCCTCCCCCCTATGCTGTATCTCTTTCTTTAGGTCAAGTGTGACGATAAAAGAAGTATTCACAAGATCGTTCAGAAGAGTCAAGTTGTAGCCAGTGATATACCCTTTAGTAATGACATTCAACGTTGTTGTCAACCTTGATATGCTGAATGCACTGGGGTGTGCTGCGGTGTGAACAGATTTTGCAGTGCCTCGGACGTGTATGATAATTTGAATGTGTGAATATTTTGAATATTTTGCCCTGCACTCCTCGTTGCCTCAACTGTGAGTTCTCTTTCCCTTCCCCTTCCCATTCCCGTTCGAGAAATCGTGCGCTTTGTACAAGGTCGCGGAATCGAGGATGGTACCATTGGCACTCGCGACAAACTCGTGCGTGAGATGCGTCCGGTTGTGGAACGTCAATCGGGACCAACCATAGGCACTGTCCGCGAGCAATCATCGTCAACCCACACGAAGAAATGATCATGTCAAGAAATGAGACGTTGGGTGTCGCACGACACACATTATATATGAAGTATGGCAGAAAAGACTCACTCGTCAATAGCTTTGACAGAGTATTCCGGGATAAAGTCGAACGTGTCGAGACCATCATAGTGGCCTGCGGCACCATTGACGATGTTCCACGGTGCGCTCGGGTTGTTCAGCCCGTTGGGATCGGTAACGTCTAAAAGAGGTGAGTGAGTGAGGCACTCAAGAGTTCAGATGCGGCGTCGAACGCGTACTGTTGGCGATCGGTGCATTCCGCTCATAAAGCTGCGATACCGGAGCGTCTCTCGAATAAATCACGGCATTCGACACCCCTCAAAAGAAAACAGAAAAAAAAGGGACGGCAATGACTCACGTGAACGTGTCCTTGCATGTAGAGATCGACGCCGTACTTGATCATCAACGGCTCGAACGCTTTCTGGCAGTCCGTGCAAATATCCGACGAGGAACCGACGTACCACAGCCGATGGAGACCGACGATCACCCACGGCGTCTCTTCGCGGTCGATAGAGGCGAGATCGTTCTCGAACCAGTTGTACTGCTGGTTTGGAAATCCAAAAGGACCGTTGTCCGCGCCAGCGTCGGTGCCTCCAGCTTCGTCTGGCGCCTGCAGGCCAGTAGGGAGATCGGTCTCGCTATCGAGCATGATAAAGTGGGCGTGGCCGTAGTCGAAGGAGTACCAAAAGTTGCCGAGGCCACCGGATTCGTCAGAAGGCATGCGGAAGTGGTTGACTGTGAGGCAGAAAGGGAATCTGTTCACCACGAAGAGAGCAGATGGCGATGGTGGAACTCACTGTATCCGGTGAAGTTGGTTTGCCCTGGGATACATATGGAGTCGGTGTAGGTGATCTTGTGAACGGAATCCTTGGTTCCACTAAGAATGGGCTGGGTTGGCTCTTGAGTGGCGAATACATGGATGTGAGGCTTACCCGTTATCACAGTTAGCTTGTATGGATTTACATGGTGAGCGTGAGATGGGCGAGGGGAAGAATGGGTTACCTCGTGATTTCCCACAGCAACCATGTAGGCCTTGAAGCTGGTGAGGAGAGTCATCTGGTCATAATACTGCTCGAGCAAGACATTGTAACCGTCGATGACGCTCGTCGTGTTGGGGATGAGGCTATCATTACCAAAGTAGCCTTGCCAGCTCTCCTTGATAAAGTAGTCGGCATACGCGATATCACCAAAGTGAGCGATGAAATCATATGTACTGGGGAAGCGATCAGCGAAGAGGGTGGACTAGTTGAAAGAAGGGCATACTCCTTGTTTTCGATGAGACTCTGAATCGTGTTGAGGTCATTGGGGCCAAGTGGGTTCTCCGCACCTCCGAGTGGCCCAACACTGGTGCTGAGGCCGTCGGCACCCATTAATCCGAGATCGACGACGACTGCCATCGTGAAAGGGGCTTCATCGCCCGCTTCACGAGAGGTGGTGAAGGTTTCAGTGACTCTATACGCACACCCGGCACAGTTCCTGTGGAAGAGGAAGATAAGATATGGAACAGAGACAGAAGTGAAAAAACGGACTCAACTGGTAAGAGGTGCGGTACCAGTATTTTGTGTTTGGTCTAAGTCCCGTGATTTTGACGTGGTTGTCGTATACCCTGGAGGTAGGATAGGTGGTCGAGCTTCCCGTGGCGACGTTGGTAAGGGCGGTGGGGGATTTGCCATACCAAACTTGCGGGGTATCGAGCTGGGCGTGAGTGCTCCAGCTAACGGTCATACCGGTGGGGCCAGCAAAGGCGAGGTGTTGTTGGAGAGGTTCATAGGGGTTGCACGGAACAGTGCCAGGAACGTGCACGCCGGTGGACTCTGCGAGACAAGATAAGGGAGTGGAAGTGTTGGTAAGGTCGATGAACTGGGCGTCGACGCCAAGCAAGGCGGCCGCGACGGCAACCAGAGCGAGCTGCAACATGATGGTGCGACTCACGGTTCGTGCAGAGACCTTTTAAAAGTACACACACCTCATGCTGCTGGCAGGGGCGTCTGTCGGCATTAGCACAGTGACCAACGAACGTGTGAGACCAGGTGAGAAATCTGTCATCATTTGCATGGTCCCGCATCATTATCCCGGCCGCGGACAACAATACATACACTGTGAGCGCGTTTATTCAAAGAATAGCCTGCGAGCAACCAATTAGAAAGAACCTATTTGATCCCATGTTCAGGGAAGCCCTTGGCGACAGAAACTTGTTACGCTACTCACCATCCCGATACTTTAACCTCTGGTATTGCCAATGGGTACCTTAACACCCGCTAGGAACACGTAGTCCGATGACCAACTCTTCCATGAGGTCAAACAGGCGTCTCAGACGCCACGGATGCCCTGTTATAGTCAGATTCCAACCTTCGGGTTCTCAAATACTTGCTTTGTGTACTACCACCCGCAGGCACCGATGACGAAGGTGTGCCTTGCGCTGAATGCTGACCGTCCTTGTGCTGTTCTAACTTGGTCGTGGAAAATGGGAGCTGGGCCTTCAAAATTGAGAACAGTGCGGTAGTCTGCACCATGGATGTTTTTCCTCGCGGCGCTCACCCACTGGCAGGACGGAGGATCATTGTAGGTGGCTCTGCTGCTCTGTGGATGGCCTGCGCATCAGGCTGTCATGGGGAGCGGAGTTGAAATGTTGAAGTAGTGACACCATCACGCATTCACGCCGCTCTTCAACGCTTTTGAACAGGATGCCCGTCACCGAATAGCATGTCATGCCATCCGCAGCTGGTTGGGTAAATAATATCATCTTCACGAAGCAACCTAACCGCCAGCTTTCAGGATCTAATTTTCGAACCGTAGGTAACAAGTTCGACCAGGTCGAAGCACAATACGTGCGGGTCGTACCCGTGAAAGTTCAACAATCACCTTCCAGTGGACACTCCGAGGACTCGAATCTTTGTTCGACGCATGGTGATAATCTGGAATGCTCACAAACGTAGGCGTCATGCTCAACATATGAACAGTAATGGAAAGTCCACCGAACAATACTTGGAATTTCGGCAACGTGGAACTTGGTTGCCGTGGGTCAACACATTGAAGCTTTTGGGACTAACCCAAGCCATATGTGGAACGAGTATAGTAGAAAATAGACTGGTGACCAGTCTAATATAAGTAGAAAGCACTCGGACTCGATACGACTGGTCGTGAGAGTTTGATTTGGTAAGAGCACACATGTAGACAACCTGTAGACGCCACGTCTTGACAAAGATCAGCCCACATCGCCCTTGACTTTGCATCTTCCCCATAGTGCGTGGACGGGTCTGACGCGAAACAATGAGTGAGTGCAGATTGCAAGACAGATCGATTCTGACGGTTGACTTAGACAATGCAAAATCAATTGAGATCAACGGGCGCGGTCTTATACGATTTGTCGTTTTCTTGGAGGATGGCAGGCATCTTCTGAGTGGTGGCGACGAAGCGGTGATCCGACAGTGGCGTCTCAATGATGGAGTGGAGGTTGGAGAGGGGATGAAAACGGGGAGTACCGTAACGGCGATGGCACTTTCGGGTGATCGCAAGTGGATTGTCAGCGGCGGGCAACGGGTGGCCAACGTGTGGAGCAGGAACTCTCGTCAAATCGTCGTTACGGTGAGCGAACACTCGGACTGGGTGGATACAGTCCATGTGTCGCCCGACTCGACGAAGTTTGCGACGGGCTCGAATGAAAAGAGAGCGTTCATCTGGGACATTTTAACCGGGGACCGACTTGTCGGGCCGCTCGAGCACGAAGATCGTGTCGGGGCCGTGCGATTCTCTCCCGATGGAGATCACATCGCCACTGGCACGGCGGGTGGATCTTTGCGAATCTATAACGCTCACAACGGGGACTTGCTCAGGACCGTTCCAGTTTCAGTCGCTTCATACTCAACTCCCATCGCATGGTCCAGTGCTCAGAGCATCTTCGCACTAGTATCTCAGAACACACTCATGCATATTGATGTACACACCGGGCAGACTTCTTCTAGCTGGACAGTTCCCGGCGACCCAGTCAAACATTCCGGGCCCATCGCTTTCGGGGCCATCGTCTTATCCAGAAACGGCAGATTTATCGTTTCTTTCGTTGGTCATTCTGTTTCGCTTTGGGATACTTCAACGTCTGGGCGGATTAGCTCTGACATCCGACACCCGCACCAAGTTCGGTCAATCGCACTCTCCTCGGACAGCACATACCTCGTGATCAGCGATGCAAACAACAAAATCACTCTACACAATCTCAATGACATCACCTCCAACTACTATCTTTCCAATCAACATGTCGTTCAACAACCTGGTAGGAACGCGGATGACCTTCCGCCGCAAATTGAGGCTATCCATGACAAACTTCGTGCATTAGAATTGCGCGTTGGTGCGTTCCTCGGCAGTCCAGTCAGCATCTAACTGGACGTTAAATCAGATGAGTTGAGCGGAACAACTACGCAATTCAATGAATTCCTTCGAGCAGCACAGGCAGTCCCACCACGCGTTTCGGATGGCACGTACCGCATCAAAAGCAGCAGTAGGGATATATACCTCACGCGCTCACAAGACAGAACGGGTACGGTTGTCGCGCAGCAATCGGATGGATCCGGTCTTTCTCAAAGAGTCCGTCATCACTTCCTTTGGCTGGGCCATTATGTGTTTAATAACTGAGCCGGACAGTGGACTGTTTCCCTGGCGGCCGATGGAGCCTACAACATCATGGGCTCGAACTCGGTTGCATCGTTGAGTATCGGGAACCCCAACGCACTAGTCTGTGCTCTAGATGGTAAGCATACCACTTGGACCATTGAACCTAGGGGAGATGCATACGTGTCAGTCTTTGCCTCCTGTCGCCCCGTATGATTCACTTACTTGCCGGACAGGATCGGAAATGCTGGAGACGCCACGGCTATCGCCATCCATGTTAACGGGCGTCAGGTAGGTGTAAGCCAGTTTATGCTTAACTTGAAGTCGTGTGCTTCCCGCTAACGCTATTCCCAAACACACAAGGTCGCGGTTTTGCTTCGCGATGTAGGTATCGTCGATTAAATGATATATGTACTGGTGTTGACATTCCTTGGTGAACGCAGAACACTCGAAATCAGCGCTGGGTCCTGGAACGTGTTACGGATTGATTCAACAGAAGAGAGACGAACAGGAGCTCCCTTGACTCGAAGAATGGCATTCCGCTTCCAATACACATGTATCCCATAATTCGGCCCATCACTTTGTATGATATCTGTCACCTTTGTGTACAACGATGGTCTCCCAGTCTTTCCTATAGGGTCTTGGCGATCGAGGCGAAGAAGACGTGACATCCTCCCTATTCGGTCCCTCTTCTACATAAATTAGTCTTGGGAAATCTGAATAATTTCACCCACGCAATCCGAGGAGAGATCCCACAAATTAATTTGGTGACCATCCGAAGGTAAGTGAACATTTGGACTCATCTTGTCGCTCTCAGCTCGACAGCCTGAGGTGGTGGATTTTCTGATGCCAACTTGGAGGGTCATGAGGAGCTCCTCACCGGGGATCCTGCCATTGGTCAAGTTTCAACCCGAAAAGCGAACCGTGCTTACCGTTCGACACACCTCTTTTTGCATGTTTGTTTCCATTGAGGCAGTGTTACCGTAAAAATTATTTGCATCTCCTGGCATGCGCGTCAGTAATGATGATCCAAGTCAAACATCACAGCACGCACTGGCATGATGAGTGACTAGTGACTCCCAACTTAGGCCAGACATGACACTTCCCTTGAACAACCAAATTCACAAGTGGTCTCAGCCTATGAACTGCTCGACTCCAGCCCCTGGTTTGGCCTCTACTTGACCTACCAGGTCATCTCCACCACGCTTTCCAGACTCCCATATTGGTGTTTTTCCACTTACCCCCAGTCATGGCGTCCCCGCCCGAGCTGGTCGATCACCCGTACGTTCCCGTCAGGCTATTCGGACACCTCTTCTGGGTGATTCAAAAGTGTGTCTACCATCCGTTTTGCGCTTTTCACATCGACACCTCACCCAACACGACGGAGCTGGCCCCCTTGTTCGTTTCCCAACCCACCGCGCCATCGTCCCCGGTCCAGGCGTCAAAGGCGTCTCTGTCCCCCATCTCATCACCGGCACCATCCTCGTTCTCTCCTATACCGCTAACGTTACCTGCACGCTTTGAGTGCCCGGACTCGACACGAGGTGGCTGGTCATGTGACAGTTTGATACGGAGATCAGCCCACATCGCCCTTGACTTTGTATCTTCCCCATAGTGCGTGGACGGGTGTGACACCAAACAATGAGTGAGTGCAGATCGCAAGATAGATCGATGTTGACCGCTTTCTTAGACAACGCAAGAACACTTGAGATCAACGGGAATGCTTATATACGTGCACTCGTTTTCTTGGAAAACGACGGGTATCTTCTGAGTGGTGGTGAAGAAGGAGTGATCGGACAGTGGCGCCTCGAGGATGGAGCGCAGGTTGGAGAGGGGATGAAAACGGGCGGTACCATAACGGCAATGGATCTTTCAGGCGATGACAAGTGGATTGTGAGCAGCGGGCAGCGGGTGGCCAACGTATGGAGTGTGCAGGCTCGCCAAATCGTCGTCACGGTGAGCGAGCACTCGGATTGGGTAGATGCAGTCCATTTAACTTTTTAGCAAAGGTGCTTCCAGCCCCAGATCCTCTGGCGCAAAATCAGATTGATAGGATGGGAGCATCGGGTGGGCATGTCATCCCTGATAGTAGGGATTCAATGACTGGCGTGGCTACACATTCATGTGAATAGTTATGTTATGTAAACCGAACCAACCACTTACTCCTACGGCGCTTGGATACCTGGACACTTGCTACACGAAGATCGTTTCCCCTGTCATCGTCTTCTTCCGTCGATGATCCTGGGTCTGAATCGGCCCTCCGTTTGCCCTTGTTCTTTACTTTAGGTTCCTGGATAGGGGTCATCTATCAAACGTCTCCCTGAAGACGGAGACATATACCTGGGACTCATTTCCCACTTTCACCTGGACCTCGGCCTTTCGTCTTTGTGGTCTCTTTGTCGTGGTAGAACTGTACGGTGCTTTGGCCTGCGTCGCCCTGCGCACCCGGACATTTGGTATCGTGGCCTGTGTGGAATCGCATTCAGTGTGTGCTCCTGACGTGTAACATAGGCACCACTCACCGAAGATGTCCCTGCGATATGTGTATCATCTTCTTTCGCGTGGTTGCGTTCCTCCTGCGATTCATGCCTGTCATTCCAGGTGACTCTTGGTTCACAGCTTGATATCACATTACCTGTACGGATTTGCGACCTGCGTCACCTCTTTGAATTCCAACGGCCATCTCGATCAGTTTCTGTAGCGCTACCGTCATGTCCTCTGATGGGCCCAGATGCAGTTCACGTCGAATTCGAGGTAGATCCCCCTTGTGCTCATCTTCCTCGGTAACAAGTCGTAACCCTTGAGCTGTGCAGGGACTGCAGTAGAGCTCATCGCTGTCAAACTCGAGCAATAGAGCCTGGGTGGGATCCCACCGCACCCATTCACCAGATTGTATGAGCCAGATAGCCCCGGGGCTAAGGTAGATGTCGCAGGATCGACGGCCAATGGTGGGAACGTCCGGGTGGATGGAATCGCCGTAAAAGACCTGGACTGTGATTGGAAACGAATCCGAAGGGATATGTGGTTGGAGCGTGTAGTTCGAATGTGCTGCAACCCCGGTCATATTGGATGTAGTTTGAGAGTGGGATGGAGTAGGGTCAAGTGGGATACCGTGGCAAAACGCGAGCCACACGCGTCGCGTATATCACGGGTCACATGACACGGTGCTTGAGGGAGCTTCGTCATACCCAGGATCCAAAAGTCTACAAGATTAGCAGGAGGTGGGTGGACAAACCTGCAAAGGCCGACGTGTACAAGCCTATTTCAGGTATTTCGAAAATGTTGCAGACCGCCGAGTGCGTCGAGTGCGTCGAGTGCGTCGGTGCGTCGGGTATCGCTTATTTTTCCACGTGTATTTCCTTTCTTATCCTTGAAAACCATGTGGCTTGGCTACCACGAAAACCGTTGTCCATTCATACGGCCCACAATTGGTCAGCACAGCCACCTCCTGTTTTGGGAAGGCTGCTTCCACACAATCATTGTGTTCGTTTGTAAGCACAGCTGCCCGTTCTTTTTGGGAATATTTTCCCACAATTATGGTCAGTCACACATTCGGTAGTGCTGCTGTGCCGGTTTGCATCAGTTCGTCAACACAGCCGCTGTACGCCATGAGTCAGTCACACCATTAGTCAGTCATACCACAATTATCCGATTAATCTTTTACATTAGGGTTTCCATGGAACGGTCCAAGTTCCGATGGTGACCGATTGAGGACCGATTTAAGGTCACATGATTCCCCCGAGTCACATGTCAGCCCCTGAGTCACGAGGTGGTTGAGAATTTTGGCCAAGGTCAAGCTTGTTTTTTTAGTGGCATGTCGTGCACCACAGCTGTGCTCGGCCGTGCCGCACATCCAATCACATTGATTCATGCCAGTAGCTACCCTGGGTACAACGTTCCAGCTTCCAACGCCAACTCTTGGGTATTGGAAGCACCACTGATTGATCGGATTGGTCAGTCAATCGCGACCCATCGACCCAAAAAGTCTGGGAATTGAACTTTCCGAACATCCAAGCTGTCCGAACATTCAAATGAGTCATCACATGATCAAACAAAGTTAGGGCTCCGCCCCAACCCCTGCTGACGAAACCGCCCGACGTCACAACACCCGCCGTCACCCGGTAATAAGTGCTGGGGAAGGTGGAAGAGCCCGAAAGAGGGCGGAGGTAGGTGAGGGTATATACTAACTGGGGCCGCACAATAGGCATGTTCGCACGCTCTAGAGACGACACGATGGGTGAGGTGGTTGACCCAGAGGGATCAAGTGCGTGTGTGGTGGCTACTGGATCACTCGTGTGGGTGGTGATGAGGTGGAGCGCCCGGGGCGCGCTCTTACGTGCAGGCGATGGGAGATGGGGGGGCGTTCAGTGGGTTTGTATCTTGGGCATCACGCATACTGGGTCGGGGAGCGCGCAGATGAATTTGGTGTTGCACCCTCCCGTTTGAATGAGACTGCTGGAAGTGGTAATGGCGCTGTCAGGATGAGTAGGGGCGTGGTGGATGTATCGTTGAGCATTGTTTTTTGCAGTCAATTCTGGCTCGTGGTTGAAGAGGGTGCCATTTTAGGTATACATTTCCCACATGAAAAGTTGCCTGAAAGGGACAGTAACGTTTTAGGTGTCACACGGGGCATGTTATGTAAGTGCCGAACATGCGCCGAACCAGTCGAACGCGCCGAACATGATGCATGATTACCAACCAATTGAACGGTGCGGAACGACTGAAGGCGCAGAATATTAGTCAGATCGCGTGGAAATATGTAAGGGAATATATTGGATATGATATACACCATAAATACGACATATATGACATTCATCCCTCGTTCCACGCTATGTCGTCGAAATCCGCAACCAAGTTACGACCATTCCTGAATATAGCACTCGCAGTGTCGTTCAGAAACGCGGTCTTGAAGCGCCTCCATAGTTCCTGTTGGTGTCTTTGGAAACATGTTAACCGATAAACACCGTGGTAGTGGTTGTCATATACTTACCGGGTCCTGTCGACGACTCGGGGCTGTTCTCCGGCGTTATCGCGTCCGTATGTCTCCATCCACCGTATCGCCTGATGATCCGTTGGTGCCTGTGCATGCAGTTTGCGGACGGAAGTTCTAAGCCGCTTCCAGACCTCTTTCATGCTATGAGCGAGATGGAAATCGTGTACAAACGGCAGGCAATGAAAGTCGCGTTGCATGACTCCATCAACCCGTGTCGTTATCACTGCTGGATTTGCCTGACGACACAACGGACAGCTGGAATCTCCCAGAGACAGGGAAATGAACTCGTTCGGAGGCGCTATCGCACCCCTAACCCAGTGCTTTATTGCGCACTCCACACAGATTGTGTGCCCACAGTGGGTTGACACAGGGACGCACCTTGTGCACAACGATAGAATCAATTATCACACCGCATAATCAAAGGTAGACTCACATAAATTTGTAACATCTAGGGGGAGTCCTTCTGGTGAGCTCCAAAAAAATCATAAGCGGCGCGGCCGCGTACATGTTGCAGGTATACACCTCGGCGAGCTGGAATTGTAATTCCATGATAGCGCCCACGAGCCGTGACCGTTCGGCCTTTTCTTCTTGTGCTTCCCGTTCGGCTTCTATTTGTGAATTCAGCCGTGCCACCTGATTCGCATGGTACTCCATCAATCGCTTGCTCTCCCGCAATACCATTGTGTACTCCTCCTCCCTCTCTCTGAGCCTTTTCTCTGCCCCTATCAGCATGCGTTGGGCCCGCTCTTCACGAAGGAAAGCCTCGCGCCGGTGCTCGCATAACATCATGGTGGTGCGTGCCCACGTCTCCACCTCTCCCGATCCAGCTTCCAGCTCTTGCTCCAATTCGACGGTACATTGTCTCATCCTGTCGAGTTCTGCTTCGAGATCGCGGGGGTAGTGTCCTATGTCAGTCTGGACGGCCTGAGTTGTCCGCTGATGGTAGTGGTTCGATGTCGATGCCACCTCCATGTGTCCATGCCCCTCCAGAGTCAGCGTGCCTTCTTCTGCCTGGACCTCGTCGCCACATTGTGCGATGTCCCGTTCCATTCCCTTCCATTCGGAAGGTCCAGGTATTGTCATTCCTACTTCGTGGATATCTGGGCTGTCTAGTCTCTTCTTCCCCTTCTCGTTGTCGATGACTCCGGGTGCCTGTTTGGAGGTCATAGATGGAACGTCATCCACACGATGGAGATACATACCTGGCACTTCCCATATTTTTCCTGGACCGGAATTCGAAGTACGAGGGCGTGGAGGTATCGACGAAATGTGGGCATGTCTTCTTCCACAAAATTCGTGGCGTCGCACCCTCTTATGACTGCCATGATTTGTGCGAGTATCCACAAACCACAGTCAATACCATTAGTTTGCACGGGGGTGACCTGAAATATCAGAATGGTCGAATGACTAAAGGCGACAGTGATATGAACGTACTGAAATCGGCTGCGCGGTCCACTCTCCAAGATCGCGGTGTGGTGCTTTGTACTTCTTGAGTGCTATCACCGAGAGCCGCGATACAAGGTTGATGATATCCTAGCCGATGTTGCCTTAGCCCATTCGAATGCATGCGAGACACACTTACCGGTACATCGTTATTCCAAGGGCGTCGCTCCGCAAAGCTGTCAAACAGTAACAGGCGGCGTGTGACGATGTGAATCGTACACATAACCCAGTGGTTATGGCGATGGATTGGTAGTACCCAGATGGACTTCTCCCAGTACCGTGACCACTTCGTGTTGCGCCAAAGTGCATCTTCGGTAGCGTTGTGTCGTATACGAAGGAGGTCGTGGGTCGATAAAATGGCGATCTGTTCCGCCAAAGGGGATAGATGCTCAGAGTAGAGCAATGCGGAACAGCCGTTGATGCAGATGTCGTTGAGGAGGGCTGTGTTAGAGGCGAGGATTTCGATGTCATTTACCTCGAATACCTGCTCTGGGAACCCATGAGCGATTGGGAGGACTCGTTCGACCAGGGTCCCCGTGTCTATTTCCATGGTGGATGGGATGGGAAAACGGTCCAATTTCACATTCTAAGTGAAGATCCATGAGCGCGCATCACTGCAGACTAACTCAGAAGAACTTACCTCTGGAACCTTCCATGAAATGTTCACCGGCACCACTAATTCATTCACGTCCGCATTCTCGTTCTTGTCCTCATGACGAGCGCCAAGGATGTCACCACAAACTTGCTCAGGGTACTTTTTTGCCCTTTTCTCCTGTGGTCTCGAGATCTCGGCGGACATGGCCGGTAACGTTGCCCGTACTTTCATTTCACCACGAATTACTTGCTCGCCCTCACCCTCGTCCTTCGCCTTTCGTTTCTGTGGTATCGTGGCCTTGGTAGCCTTTGCTTGCCTGCGCATGCGGGGATGCAGATAGGTAACCTGCGCATTGAATGGCGTTTAATCGCATTCAGTGTGCACTTGTGAGTAATTCAAATGTCACCTACCGAGGACGTTCCTGCCTCCTGTGTCGTATCACCCGTCGTATGACGATGTTGTCCCTCCTATGATTCATGTATATATATCAACACACATGGCGCGCAAGTAGTAGACTTATGTCACATACCCCTAGACCGACTGCCACCTTTATGAGTCGCAGAAGCGCTGCCGTGGTGTCGTCGTCGGGGCCCAGACCCCATTTGTGTCTGAATTGTGCAAGCTCTACTTCGTGCTGATCTTCATAGCCTACTAGCTGTAGGCCCTGAGTCGGGCATGGGGTAGCGTACACCTTGTCCTCGTTGATCTCTAGAAGTAGCGCGTGGGTGGGAATCCATTTCACCCACGTACCAGATTGAATGAGCCAGATGTCGGCGCCGAGGTAAAGATCACCGGAACGACAGCCAGCCGTGGGGACGTCCGGATTCGGAGAATCTCCAGGGAAGACCTGGAGAATGATGGGGAACAAATCGGCCGGAATGTGGGGTTGGAGAGTGTATTTTGAGCGTGCTGTAGTTCCTTTCATGTTAAATGTTATGGAAGGTAGGAGGGAGGCCGGGAGCAAGATGTGTTGTGACTGAGTTACGCGAAGCCCACGCGTGGACGTGTGGAGGGTCACGTGACGATATGCCACCTCAGCGCTTTGATCGGGCCGCAGACGGTCCGAGAGATGTCGTTTGTTTGTCATTCCACGGCCCTTCGGGCACCCCTGGACCGGCAAGGCAAGGCGTTGTGATTGTTTGGTGTAGTTAAGGAGAAGTGACAAGGAGCTGACCCTATGTAGAAGGAAAAGAATATCCATGTGTGAACGAGTATGGAGAAATAGTATGGCTGCATGAATGGGAAAGTACATATCACGCCGTGAACACAAACGGGCTGTCATATCCGATGTGTCCTGAGCACCGATTCCTACACAGTAGCCAACAGAGCAGTTGTGGCACATGCGATATGTTTGTACAGGCACGTCGCGATGCGAATGCATGAGCAGTCTGAATGTCAAAATCACTGCCGGGCATCGACAGGTGTCATGAAGCCAAAGGACATCGAGGACGGCTGGGCGGCGGTTTCGAGACCATGTTGCAATGCCATGGGCATCAGCGAGCGAGCGTAAATTGGCCAATGAAAATCCTCAACCAGGCGTCCCACA
>JBBPRR010000454.1:0-22896 GCA_038093115.1 Hortiboletus flavorubellus
AGCTAAGCGCAATTCCCACGCTGTTTGGTGGTGCGCTTCGCGCACCACCATTAGGGTTAGTATGGAAAGGGTTTTTGGAGTCACTGTAATTCCTGCATCACTGCCACCTGTCAACCGTCAAGTTGACATTCCTTGCCTAATTTTGCCAACATCACAATTGCCAGATGACAGGTGTAAGATTCGATCACCCTTATCTTTTATGGTATTCGTGAGATGTGAAGTAAAGAAACCATTCCTCCCCTACTATTACCAGAATCTCAAGGAATTACTCTGTTCCTCAAAGGACACTCTCCCCTTCCCTACTCCTCCTTCCACTGCCAATGGCATAACCACAGCCCCTGCCCAGAGCCAGGGCAAAATCCAACAACATACCACCCTATTTAGTAAAGCAAATCAGGTAAAACAAAAAGAAAGCGATGGTAAGATACCCGCTCCCTCTCTTACCTTGGCGACCTATGAATATCCCCTGATAGCACCACCCTTGCCAACCCTCGTGATCAACGGAGAATGGTGCAAAGTACAGCCTGGCGCGGTCACTCTACTCCAATTCAGGTGAAAGACGTATGTATCCCTGCTCCCCCCTCCCGATTTCATCACTGCCAAGAAATTGGTAGGCGGTGGTGGCTCCGACAATGGCTGGACCAGTTCTGAGGACAAGTACACTTCATGCTACTCATCTGATTCAGAATATCCTCCCACACACACAAATCCTGAGGAGATCAAGAGAACGATCCAGAGACAGTGATCTTTTAATCTAGGGTATATCCATGACTTTAATCCTAGTGAAATGAGAGGCTGCGCCACCTTCCAGTTCCTCCCCCTCCCCTTCCTTAGTGAGAAGAATTACTTTGATGGGACGAGCTGTTACCAACTGCCCCACATGTTTACCACTCACCTCCCCGCTCCTCTTGAACTGCTAATTGACTACGTTCCTCCTCCCTTTAATAGGATATTCCATAATCTATACCTCAATGCCACCCTTTTCCTTGCCTTCACAGTCTATAGAGACCTCACAGCCCTCCAGCACAAATTGTACAACATGGGAGGAGTCATTTGCAATGAGAACCTGTCCTGCTTCCCTCCTAATATTTACTTCGGTGGACTTGCAGCTTACAAGCTGCATGTTTATTGTACCAAGGGGGATTATTGCCAGCATCTCCCTAAGCTCAGATGAATGCACCATGGCCTCCAAGGTCTCCTCCACGCCGTACATGCAGTCTTACCTCCCCAACTCGCCGTGAAATGTAACTCACCAGAAGTTTTAGTCTTTTTATTCGATAACACAACAGTCAGCCCCACATATGTAATGTGGGAAAGTTTTTTCCAGCATCAAACTTCCTCCACCAATCCCCTGATAATTATAAATGAGATGGAATTCTTATGTAGCACCAGTGGTCTCATTCACTACCATGGCAAACCCTGCCTCGCAGGACTAATTGGTGGTATTCTACAGATCCCTTTGCCTGACAAGGATCTAATTATTCAATTACTCGTCAGCTTACATCTGGAGGACTCAAAGTGCTGAAGAGCACCCACCTTGTCCGAGTGCCGCACCATTTACCACAAGGCTGAACACCTCCACTGCAAGCAAGAATTGTTTTTTGGCAAGTATGGTAACCATATTACCATCACTCCACCCTTCGTGCCATGCACCTCAATCCTGCAAATCAGTATCTAAGTTTATTTCTCTGGACTCATTTGATTTATTCAGTATCTATTTGACTTGAGTTACTAACTGCTATGTTGAACTAATTTTTTTCTATCTCTATCACAATTTTTGGAAAAACTCTGATGCTTCGTGCATTAAATCTTTCATTTGTTGATGAATACTTTTCTGCTTTGCACCTGTATGATACAATGTGCCTGATACGAGCTAACACTGCCATGTTACTTATATCCACTGATGTGCCACTGTTGTTTTATCTTTCTATTTATTACTTTCATTCTTACTTCATTCTTACCTTCCATATGAAACACTTACTGTGCTGTTAAGCACAACAATACCAATACCCACATACTTGTATATGTTATCCAAAATGAATGTAGTGCCAGTTATCCCCTTTCTTAAAGCTTGAAACTAAGTACCTAACAGGGAAAATTAGAGCAATCTAGAGGATACTACCAACTAAGGCCTACTAAAATATCGACTTGGTGTGTTAATTAGAAACTCATTGCTTCCAAGAGGACTAGCAAGTGTCCAAGAGTGTGCCTACCTGTCAGATCTAATCTGATCTCAATATATTATAATTATTTTACCCCCTGGTTACCAAATACGACCTTGAGAAGATCCTGTGTCCAAATCCAGCAATGACATTGCGCCCTTGTCAAAGCTGCGGATTAGTGGTTCCAAATCAGGAAATACTCACCAATACCATGCATAACTTCATTTTGCTTAGCATTCGCAATGCTAGCATCCTAGTTCGCTATGCATATGAGACAGGTCATGTGTACAACTAGAACCTGTGCCTAACAAAGTACATAAACCATGTCCGTACATGATGGCTCTTTGGGTGGACCCCACCCCTATCATCGTGAATATGCTGGCAATGGTATGCTCTCTCCTTCCCCTCTTTCCTTATACAGACAATAACAAGCAACATACAGTGCCAAACAGATGTTCCCCAAGGCCTTGAGGAAGCTTTGGTGAGCGACCTGCTAGAATACAACCCCAGATGGCCCTTGTGTTTCTGACATCACCCACTACCTTACAATGGTAATCTTCCAGAGTCCACCCCCCCTATCCCCTACTATACAAATTGGCTATGAAGCACCCCCCCTTTGATTCTGCATATCCACACCCTACCATACCCCACGTATATCCATAGAGCCCCCCTTTTTTCTTTACTTGACGAATAATAAAAATACCAGAGACCAAAAGCAGTGTGATGCAAGTGATTCAATACCATCAAGGGACTTTCTGTTCCCTGCGGAAATACCTAAGTAACCACAACACAAACACTACCACGATATGACCTCTCTTTAATTAGAATAAGGTCAACCATTCTCTTGCTACGAATGCAAGACTAGACTGGTTCCTAGGCTATTACAGTGCAAGCGAAATCTCAATAAAACTAGGCCAGTACTTAAACCATATACGATTCTGTGCCTCAGCTTGGCATCAGCATGAGGCTGCTGTAAGACCATTGTTGATTGCTGACCACACTACCATGTACTATGATAAGTGCAGTCCTAGAGCTAACGAAAAGCTCACTCCAATCCCATGACAAATAAGCCTGCTATTGAATAGTAGTATCAGACCAGCTAATTGCCTTGGCATTCCCATGTGACAGTAAGACCAATACAGGCATAGCTACAGTTATTACCAATGTGTCATCTAACGTAAAAATTGCACACATGCCACACCACTCACATATCCAGGCAACTAATATGCCTACTCATCCCATAAGACTGTAACCAGACATAGCAGGATAGCAACTACTAGAAGCCATGGTGATCATACATGATTATCCTACTATACACTCCCTCATAATCTGGATTCAAGAACAATAGGACACTTAACCCAATCAGCTGAACATTGTAAGGCCGAAATCTATAGTGCTTATAAGCGAGTTGATAAGTGAATCAAGCCTGTATCACAACCTATCCCACCTGAGTTCAAAGTCACACGTACTATAACCCGTGATCCCCTATCTACTCTGAAACCCCTTGATGTTTACTTTCCCAACCCCACACCGACAGCTAAATTTACTCAGGAATACATTGACAAGCTTATTAAGCAGTTCAAAACCCATGGATTCTTGTTATCTGAGGAATAGCAACTATTTGTCCACATACTCATTTAAAACGAAGCAGCTATTGCTTTTATTGATGAAGAGTGAGGAACCCTAAAGGAATCATACTTTAGTCCCTACAAGATACCATTCATTCCACACCAACCATGGCAAGAAAGAGGCATATCTATTGTATCTGCCTTTCGAGAGAGAGTCATAGAGCTACTCCAACTTAAGATGAAGGCTGGTGTCTATGAATCTTGCCAATCACCTTACCAATTCAAGTGGTTTATCATATGGGACCTCATTAAAGACAAGCTATGAATTGTACATGACCTACAACTCTTGAATGCTGTCACTATTAAAGAAACATCCTTTCCTCCAAACTTGGACCAATTCATACATCAATTTCTAGGAGGAAAATGCTTTATGGTATTAGATCTATATTGAGGATTTGATGCAAGGAAGATGGATAAAGCTAGCCATGATATGACAGCATTCCACAGCCCCCTTGGACTACTATGAATTACATCATTACCCACAGGATTTACCAATGCCCCCTCTGAATTCCAAGAATGCATGGTATTTATTTTTCAAGATGAAATTGTAAAATAGGTAATGAATGTCTTTATTGATGATGCTCCAATATGAGGACCCACCACTACATACCCTAATGAATATGACAATCCTACTGTCCTACCAGAAAGGCCTGGGATTCGACAATATATTTGGAAACATGCAATTGACCTGAATCGGATCCTCCATCACTTAGCCAAAGCAGGAGGAACCTTCTCAGGAAAGAAGCTACAGATATGTTAACCCACAGTGACAACTCTGGGATAGGAAATAGGAGTTGAAGGACGCAAACCTGACAAGGGAAGAGTCAAGACAATTACAAATTGGCCTATCCCTTGCAATGTTAAGGAAGCCCGCCAATTTATGGGACTATTGTTATGATCAGTATATTCCTATACTTCTATATTCATTGGACTTAACATTTTCTATGCTAACAACAGACAATCTTATCTTTATCTTATTTCAATTCCACCTGCCCTTATCTCGTGCATCATAGTCGTCTCATCTCCCTCACTCCGTTTCCTGCATGAGACTTCTCATCTTCCCCGTTTCATATTATATTTCATCTTCATCCCCCATATGTTTCACTCTTTCACAGAAGTGTTTGGTCACGCTTCTATTCCATTCCTTGATACACACGTTTCACTTGTGTCACACTTCTCTTCCATTCTGCCACACTACGTGTTGGCCATGTGTTTCACTTCTGTTTCACCCTATGCTCTTTTCTCCTTTCGTTCTCAGATCATTAGATACAGTCACAACATATACATACCTTCAGTAGGTACTTAAGGCTTGATCCAGTGCCAGAGAACTCCAGTCTAGTTCCCTTGGTGTTTTTCCCTAAAGCATCATTAGGAAAAACTCAACTGTCTTTATGCCCACTCGGTGGTCTATGATTTAACTCGACCTAGCATAAGTGCACTTTTATTGGTGAAGGCTTTAGGGTTGTTTCAACTATGTGGAACTGTCTGCATATGGATCCCCAACTACTCACAAATTGCATCTAATATAACCTACCTTTGGCAAAAAGATGTAGAGTTTTTCTGGAGTGAAGACCAACAAGACACTTTTAATACTTTGAAATATTACATCACCACTGCACCTGTACTACTATCCATTTACTATACTTGTGATAGAGCCATCATCTTGTCAGTTGACTCAAGCTACATGGAGGTAGGTATGATCCTATCCCAATTAGATGAGCAAGGTAAATGCTGATCATTACGCTATGGATCACTTCCCTTTACAAAAACAGAAGCCACCTATTTTTAGCCAAAATTGGAACTATATGGGTTATTCCGAGCCCTACAGGAGTTCCATTTGTACATGATTGGTGCCAAGAATCTTATTGTGGAAGTCAATGCCAAGTATATTTGTGGAATGCTAAATGTACCAGAACTACAATCAAATGCAGTAATCAATAGATGGATTCAGGGAATTCTTCTATTTGATTTTACCCTAGTCCATATATCCACTACACAATTCGTGGGACCTGACACATTATCTAGAAGACTCTGAGAAGATGAAGAGAAAGTAGTAGAAGCCTATGATGACAGTTGGTTAGATGAGCTAGCTCTGTTCTATGGTGACTACAGACCCTCCCTACATCAAAGCAATGACATTCAGACTGCAATTTCTACCTTTTCAGAGATACAAGTACTTACAGCTGTCAAGCACCAATAGTCCACCCTCGAAAACTACATTCCAAGTAGAAGGATTCCATCAAGGCATGTCCCATGAGGAACTATTAGCCTTACATATACAGCAAATAGAAAGATGTGATAAAGACACATTCAAGGCTATACAAATATTACAAGAAGTCTGTCTTAACTCCAAGAAGCAATTTGAAAAACACTTTGAAACAAGATTAGTGATAGGAAGTTACTCACTGGGAGAATTGGTATTGGTCCAAAACACTGCCATTGAAAAGGAACTAAATCCCAAAGACAAGAATCTCTTGAATTAGTTGAGAGAGCACCATCACCCTGACTGAATCACAGGGGGAAGTTAATGGGACTACTCTCACTGATATCACCAACTTTATGTATCCTCTCAGCCCCTGAGGACATGGACAATCAGGAACGATTGTTTTCCATTCCCTATGGATGACCTGCACAAAATTAGTTTCATGCATGCACATAACAAAGCAATTAGCTGAAAAGTACAATTTCCACAGCTTCCTGTGGACAATACTCTTTGATACCATAGGGAATGATAGCCCCTATCATGAGCTATATACCCCTATTTTTCCAGATTTTTCCACCTACTGGTTATTGAGATATTCATTAATTTCTCTAGTTATACCCTTACACTTGCAAATATATACAAAGCATACTATTTCTTTGATTCCTCTTTATTTATCTGATTACTTAGCTAAGTGCCAGTAAGATGAAGTGATCATGTGACCCATAGCTACCATGTGACCTTGTCCCCATTAGTCTGTACAGCCCTGCACAGCATAGCCAGCCTCTTTGGCAGAGCATTCCAAATTTGAACTCCTTTGCCCAAAGTGCTTTCCCTTAGTATGCCTGGGTTTGACAGCTTGTGCCTAGAATTAGTAAGCGATTGTGCCTTAATTTATAAGCCATCAAGTCCTCTGGTTTTCTAGCACAGCCTCCTGTATTTATGTATATAAAAGGGAGCATTTTGACCTACAGAGGAAATCTCATCTTCTACCTCAGATAATCTCATCTGATAAGAGATCCCCTGGGAAACCTAATAAGACCTAATAAGGCAGGGTACCCCAGAGCGAAGTAAATAGCAGTTTAGAACTACTACTAGGCTATTAGGACTTGTATTTAAATAAAGGACAAGTTTCTAAAACTATCCTTTTGGGAGAAACCCCTTTTTTGGCAACAAAAGGCATCTGGTCCCTATTAGTAAGCAAGATAAGCGTCCTGTAGTACCAAAGAAGGGCTACACTTCGCCTCTCTGAGCCAAACTTGCCTATTCCTTAGTTGAGACAATAAGATTGAGTTATAATACCCCTTCTGAGTCTACTAATTGTACCATCAAGTCAACTACCAACCATCCCCTAAGCAAACCTTTGCCAGGGCTCATTAGGACGACCTAACTCCTACCCCTATCTCACCTAGACTTACTATCCTAAGGGATTAATTGTAGCTCTTTAGTACACAACAAGACCAAGTTTGCTATAACCAGCTGAGTGACTAAGCAACCTGACACAACCCTCTGCTTACCTAAGCACCACTTCTGGATGCAATATTCCCAGGAGTTCTCCACACACAAATTATTAGCATTAGGCAAAACCTAGACCAAGTTCCTAAATAGCCCACTTTTCGTACTATTCAAGTACAAGTTTCCATGGTTACTAGGCAACCCATTGCCATTATCTTGAGCTCATTAGGTGCATAATATACTTGGACACCTTTACTAACCAGACCAAATACTTTTCTGTTTCATACCTGTACAAAACAATATGTCTGATACAAATTGACCCTGCCATGTAATTTATACCCACCAATATGCCGCTACTCTTTATTTATTAGTCCCATTCTTACTTCTTTGTTACTTTCTGTACGAAATACTTACCGTGCTGTTGAGCGCAACAATACCAATACCCACATACTTGTATATGTTCTTGCAAATGAATGTAGTGCTGGTTATCCCCTTTCTTAAAGCTCAAAAATAAGTACCTATGAGGGAAAATTAGAGCAAGCTAGAGGATACTACCAACTAAGGCCTACTAAATACTAACCCGGTGTTTTAACTAGAAATCCATCACTCCCAGAGGATTACCAAATGTCCAAGAGCATGCCTACCTGTCAGATCGAACCTGATCTCAATGTAACATGATCACCTTACCCCCTAGTTACCAAATGCGACCATGAGAAGATCCCATGTCTAAATCCAGCAATGACATGGCACCCTTGTCAAAACTGCGGATCAGTGGTTCCAAATCAGGAAGAACATACCAATACCATGCACAACTTCATTTCATTTAGCATTTGCTTAACGCTTGTGCCCAAGTTTGCTACGCACATGAGGCAGATCATATGCAAAGCCTAGAACCCATGACTAACGAAATATATAAACTGTGCCCATACATAATGGCTCTTTGGGTGGATCCCACCCCTACCATTGTAAATATGCTGGCAACGGTACACTCCTCCCTTCCCCTCTTCTCTCATATACACAATAACAAATGACATACGGTCTCAATCAGATGTTTCCCAAGGCCTTGAGGAAGCCTAGGCAAGCAACCTGCCAGACCATGACCTCAGATGGCCCCTTGCATTTCTGACACCACCTGCTACTCTACGATGGTAATCTTCCAGAGTCCACCCCCCCTATCTCCTACTATACAAATTGGCTATGAAGTACCCCCTCTCCTTTTGTCCACATACTCACATCCTACCATACCCCCATGTATTCATAGAACCCCCCCTTTTTTTACTTGACAAATAATGGAGATACCAGAGATCAAAGGCAGTGTGATGCAAGTGATCCAATACCATTAAGGAACTTTCCATTCCCTGCAGAAATACTTAAGTGACCATGACACAAAGACTAGGACAACTTGAGCTCTCTTTAATTAGAACAAGGTCAACTACTCTTTTGCTACAAATGCAAGACTTGACCGGTCCCTAGGCTACTATGACATGAGCAAAACCTTGATTAAACTAGGCCAGTACCTTTATTATATATGATTTTTCTGTGCCTCAGCTTGGCATCAGCATAAGGCTGCTGTAAGACCATTGCTGATTGCCAACCACACTACTACGTACTACGATTAGTACAGTCCTAGAGCTGACGAAAAGCTTGCTGCATTACCAATGCCCCCTCTGAATTCCAAGAGTGTATGGTATTTATCTTTCAAGATGAAATTGTAAAACAGGTAATGAATATCTTTATCAATGATGCTCCAATATGAGGTACCACCACTATATACCCTGATGAATATGGCAACCCTACTGTCCTACCAGAAAGGCCTGGAATTCAGCAATATAGTTGGAAACATGCAATTGACTTGAATTGGATCCTTCATCGCTTAGTTGGAGTAGAAGGAACCTTCTCAGGAAAGAAGCTACAGATATGTCAATCCACAATGACAATTCTAGAATAGGAAGTAGGAGTTAAAGGACGTAAACCTGACAAGAAAAGAGTCAAGACAATTAAGGATTGGCCTACCTTTCAGAATGTTAAGGAAGCCTGCCAATTTATGGGACTATGTGGAACTGTCTGCATATGGATTCCCAACTACGCACAGATCACATCTAGTATAACCTGCCTATGGCAAAAAGATGCAGAGTTTTTCTGGGGAGAAGACCACCAAGATGCCTTTGAAACTTTGAAACACTATATCACCACCACCCCTGTGCTGCTACCCATTGACTATACCTGTGGTAGAGTCATCATCTTGTCAGTAGACTCGAGCTACAATACATGGGGGTGGGAATGATCCTATCCCAATTAGATGAGCAAGGCAAACACCGACCATCATGCTATGGATCACTTCCTTTTACAAAAACAGAAGCCACCTACTCTCAGCCAAAATTGGAACTATATGGGTTATTCCGAGCCTTACGAGAGTTCTGCTTGTATATTATTGGCGTCAAGAACCTTATTGTGGAGGTTGATGCCAAATATATCCATGGGATGCTAAATGCACCAGAACTACAACCAAATGCAATAATTAACAAATGGATTCAGGGAATCCTTCTGGTTGACTTTATCATAGTCCACATATCCACTATGCAATTCAAAGGACCTGATGCGTTGTCCAGAAGACCATGAGAAGATGAAGAGGAGATAGTAGAAACCTATGATGACAGTTGGTTAGATGAGCTAGCATTGTTCTATGGTGACTACGGACCATCCCTACATCGAAACAATGGCATTCAGACTGCAACCTCTAACTTCTCAGAAGTGCAAGTACTTACAGCTGTCAAGCACCAATAGTCCACCCTCAAAAGGATATATGAATACCTTACCACAACCGAACCTGAGCCAGTTACACAAGAGTTCCTCAAGAAGGTTGTGAAATACTTTGTCAAAGCAGAACAATTGTTTAAGCACACTAAATCTGGACGTCTCCTTTTAGTTATCTTTGATCAAGCAAAGCAGGATGAACTTATGACACAAGTCCATGAGTCACTTGGTCACCATGGAGAAAGGGCAACCTGGAAGAACCTACACCACCGATTTTACTGGTCACAAATGTACCAGGATGTATGACATCATGTCAAGTCCTGTTACAAGTATCAAATACAAAATACTGCCAAAGTCCACATCCCTATTATGACACCAAAGAAAGAAGGGTATGAATAGGTTCGTTCCAGGGATCTTAAAGAAGTTGGTGGGGGCAAAGGACCTAACTATACAATCCGGAAAGGAATCCAGAAAGATAGGGGCTAAACCCGGACGAATCCGATCTGGAAAAACGATGAGAAAAAGATCTGGAAAGTGAAGTAAAGATAGAAGGAAGTAGGAATATACATTTGATGATAGAATCCAAAAACCCGGAGCAGATCTGATGAGATGGTGATGAGATAAGAGAGATCCAGTCAAGGACGAGGACCAGATATGAGTGGAAAAGTAATGAGGTTTGCAAAGACACGGCTTCGCAGCAAGGAAATGGGTAATCAGTACACACGGGTGAAAGATATATTATCCATCACACTACAGGGATTTTATAGTCAAGGGAACACTCAAGACTCTTCCTAATAAGGAAAATATCAATCAGTAACCAAGTATGTCAAAGCAAAAAAAAAAAAAACATCGTCCCTTCACAGGTAAACAAAAACCATGCGGAATACAATGAAAAGGTCTAGGCCTATGTCAAAGTGATACGAAAGCTCAATGAAATCAAAAGAAATCAATCCAAATGAAAAACAATGACCCGGATAGATCTTGCACATGCAGAGATCCGGAAATGGACAGATAATATCGGATTGCATTGGATTGCATCGGGTTGAACTAGGATTGAATCGGGTTGGACTAGGATTGAATCAGGTTGAGCTAGGATTCATTGGAATGTGATTAGGAGCGATGTGAAAGTCGCTGGAATGATAGGATATGACCACAAGGAACTTCAGTTCCTTACATCAGTACCTGCTGAAAAGGAGGTACGATCACACGAAATGAAAATGGATCCTTCTCCATTCTACCGGCAGCACAATGTATCACCACATGCACAACAGCTTTGACTGAGACATCTCTTAGAGAACCACCACAGATGACAGGAGCTATTCAAGACCCACTGCTGATACCAGCATGTGGAAGGTCATCTCTACCAAGCCTCTCTCCTTCAATTAGCTGGAAAGTATCAGGGTGAACAATATATTCCAGCAATTTGCCTGACGTGCGATCTTCTCCATCATATAATAAAGCTGATTGGAGTCCATTTGATCCCGCCATATTAGACCTATTTGAATCTCCCACCGATCTGGTGTTGACACCGGATATTTACGCAAGTCCTTTAATATACTATCTTACCACATCTTTCAGCATTCTGCCCCATTATGTACCCCGCCATCAATCCAGCCATCAGTGAGCATGGCTAGCCATAATAGATGCCAACAATTCACCAAGCGGCAGCCATGTTTATTAACACCCAACTTACAGTTCAGCATGACACTGCAAATGGTACCTTCCTTTACGTACGCCGCATAGATCAAAACAATGGTTACGCATTTGGCTACCAATACAACCACCCTTCCTGCCTATATACCAATGTATTGTTATACTTGCACCCTGGTCAGTGCCCTGAAATAATCAGGTGCATGACACACATCCTCTAGCATTGGAAGAATTGTGTAAATGTTAAGATTCAGCCATCACTCACATACTATAGTAAAGAATTCCACCCCAAGCCATACCACCTGCATATACCAATTGGGTGGTTAGGACTTTCCCCTCTCCAATCCTTTGTACATCAGTTATATCTTTACAGTCATCCCACACGCTGTGTTAAAAAGCTTGACAACGTGACTCTATTTTTCATACGTTGCTATAGTTCCCCTTTGGAAGGAGAACACAAATACTCTTCCCCCATACAAGCACCCCCTTCCAGACATGTCAATACCATTACTACCTTACACTTAGGTAATATTATACTGTAGTATACAAATGGCCTCCCCTCAAAGTAGAATGGCTAAACTTGAGGCAGAACAACAAAGCATCCAGAATCTAATGGAGCACCACAACCTTTGCGATGCAATGATAGAATTATTGCATACTCGATTGGTTGATCACGCATTCAGTCATGTGGATCACCCAGATTTAAATTACCACACAACAATGCATGTCCACACCAAAGCTGGGCCAGAGCAAGGCACCCCATGGGCAGAGTGGCACTGCAATCATT
The DNA here is from genome assembly GCA_038093115.1 of Hortiboletus flavorubellus. Classification (NCBI taxonomy): domain Eukaryota; kingdom Fungi; phylum Basidiomycota; class Agaricomycetes; order Boletales; family Boletaceae; genus Hortiboletus; species Hortiboletus flavorubellus. The sequence continues at coordinate 12,637 of JBBPRR010000454.1, forward strand.
GCTGACTCATATTCCAATACGCCCAAGGATTCAATCATAACTACAATCGAACATATGCCTTAATGCACCAGCTTGACCCTGTGTTGTTCCCTCCATGAGAGGACCACAACCAACTCATTAACATGTTAGAAGCTCCATGTCCCCGAGTTGAGGCAGCAACTCTGACTGGAGTCCTTCATGAACTGAGCCAAAAACAAGAATCTCCTGAATTGGTTGAAAGAGTACCATCACCCCTTATTAAACCACAAGAGGAAGTTAATGGGACTACCCTCACTGATATCACCAACTTTATGTATCCTCTCAGCCCCTGAAGACATGAACAATTGGGGATGATTGTTTTCTGTTCACTGCAGATGACCTGCACGAAACTAGTTTCATACATGCACATAGCAAAGCAGTTATCCGAGAAGTAGAATTTCCACAGCACCCTGTGGACCATACCCTTTGATACCATAGGGAATGATAGCCCCTATCATGAGCTATATACCCCTATTTTTCCAGATTTTTCCACCTACTGGTTATTGGGATATTCATTAATCTCTCTAGTCATACCCTTATACTTGCAAATATGTACATAGCATACTATTTCTTTGATTCCTCTTTATTTATCTGATTACTTAGCTAAGTGCCAGTGAGACGAAATGATCATGTGACCCCTAGGTACCATGTGACCTTGTCCCCATTAGTCTGTATAGCCCTGCATAGCATAGCCAGCCTTTTTGGTAGAGCACTCCCAATTTGGACTCCTTTGCTCAAAGTGCTTTCCCTTAGTGTGCCTGGGTCTGACAGCTTGTGCCTGACATTAGTAAGCGATTGTGCCTTAATTTATAAGCCACCAAGCCCTCTGGTTTGCTAGCACAGCCTCCTATATTTATGTATATAAAGGGGAGCATTTTGGTCTACAGAGAGAATCTCATCTGATAAGAGATCCCCTGGGAAACCTAATAAGATCTAATAAGGCAGGGTACCCCAGAGCGAAGTAAATAGGAGTTTAGAACTACTACTAGGCTATTAGGACTTGTACTTAAATAAAGGACAAGTTTTTAAAACTATCATTTTGGGAGAAACCCCTTTTTGGGCAACAAAAGGCATCTGGTCCCTATTAGTAAGCAAGATAAGCGTCCTGTAGTACCAAAGAAGGGCTACACTTTGCCTCTCTAAGCCAAACATGCCTACTCCTTAGTTGAGACAATAAGATTAAGTTATAATAACCCTTCTAAGTCTACTAAGTGTACCGTCAAGTCAACTACAAACCATCCCCTAAGAAAACCTTTGCTAGGGCTCATTAGAACGACCTAATTCCTACCCCTATCTCACCTAGACTTACTATCCTAAGGGATTAGCCTAAGTCTATACTTTTGACCTTTAATTGTAACTCTTTAATACACAATAAGACCAAGTTTGCTATAACCAGCTGAGTGACTAAGCAATCTGACACGACCCTCTGCTTACCTAAGCACCACTTCTGGATGCAATATTCCCAGGAGTTCCCTACATACAAATCATTAGCATTAGGCGAAACCTAGGCCAAGTTCCTAAATAGCTCACCTTTCGTACTATTCAAGTACAAGTTTTCATGGTTACTAGGCAACCGATTGTCATTATCTTGAGCTCATTTGGTGTGTAATACACCTAGGATCACCTTTACTAACCAGACCATTAGCTGAAACCATTTTTAGCAATCAATCTGTAAACTTACATGAAGGATTGGTGAACAAACCACGGCTTCTGGTACACTAGATTTTCCCTTCCTACTTGGAATTATATCCATTACCTCTAACTTGGCCAAGGGTACACTTCTTGTACTTCCCTTGAGCAAAGTGTTCTAGCCCGTGGAGACAAAACACGTTGTCTAGGGGTCACCTATTTTGGTTGATTCTTCATCATCTTGTCAAGAAAGAAGACACTGTTGGTCGACAACAGAAAATAGGGGGAAGGAAAACCCATAACTTGGCACCATGCCATCATTTGTTCATGCATGACCCTTAGCTCATAGGTCTTTTCGGCATGATTTACTCATTTTTTCCTGCACATGGACTATTTTGACAAATGGTTTGCTATAAAGGTAAGACTGGCTCGTCACTGAAAGGGGTCAAGTCATCTGTGTATATAGAATATCTATATATCATCAATACTATCAAATGCTATCACCTCTTTAACATTTTGTATTCCCAAGTAATTGCCAGTTTGTTCTAGCAATGACATTAGTGTGCATGAATTATATATGTCTTTTCTGGTGCATTCTACGTATGCTATAGTTGGTGTGTGCTGCCTCTTCCTGCTATTGTTATCACTTAGGTAACATCAGGTACAGTATTTAGCAGATGAATATCAACAATTCAAGTTCATCAAACTTTGAACCACACTTTGTCAGAGGCCATCAACTCCTTGGTTGCTTTACACAAGCACTGGAAGGCTTTTGGGCTGGCTCACTATCACTATCTTATATTACCAATGTGAGATTCTATCTTTTTATCTTCTCTAACCACTTATTTATGCTGACATCCAGTTCTCTTTGCTGGTCATTCTCTTGCAAAAGATCTAATAAATGACTCTCTGTGAAGAATTGGTCATTGAGATCATATAGCAATCAGATTATTTCTCTGCCACAACTTATACAACTTTGCATGCATGACATGTTTCCTCTTCATGCATGCAACACAAATGAAAGGTTGATTTCCCCTCAGGTGTATCACATCCACCTCCAGGGTGCCATTGCACATGTCCACTTCATGCTTTTCTACACCTCCTTTAGTAATTTCAACAATTTCACAGTGGATATGCACTCCATTTAAGTCCTATGCATAGTTTTTCCCTTGACATCACTTGCCAAGAAACTGGCACTGTCATTCACTGACCTGCTGCTGTCCATCAAAGGAAAGCACACTGTCAAGTGAAAGCAGCATGGACTAACCCATGTCAAAATATTTTCATTCTGTCTCCATTTTTTTAATAATTATGTTCTATGTCATTTTGCTCAAAAGTACCTGCTACATGTCTGTGTTCCCTTTGTGCCTTTGTTTTTTCATTGCTGTTCAATTGTGAAGTCCTTCTATTCAAGATTTTTTAGTACACCATCTCTGTGTTTGCCACTTGTCATTTTGCCAATGTACTATTTACTGATTGTAATACAAATGAGTTTGAGTAACCATGTCTACAAGCAAGGTATTTGCAAATGCAGGCAACATTCCCCAAGTAGATTAGTGCATTGTATACCCACACTGCATTTGCCAATCATCTGTTAGAACCGTAACTCCAGTATCAACTCCGGAACGCTGGAGATGATAGGGAATTGGGACTTGGCTTCACCATATGTGGTGTGCCCTTACAAGAGGTCAGTCCTGGATTTATGGAGATCAGAGGTAGGACTTAAGATGTGGAGACGTCAAGTCGAGTGGAGGTGTCAGAGAAGAGTCATCGAGACTCAAGCGGAAGTCAGGAGAGTTATTCTAGATAATATTCGAACTAAAGAGTACAGGAGTGAAATCAGAGGCTTATATATGAAGTTTGAGAATGATTAGTAATGGAGTCGTAAGGAATTGGTAAGAGAACGGGAATCAGGAGTAAGTATCCCAGAGTGCAGCTCCGGGTAAGAGGAACCCGGAGCTGTGCTCTAAATGAGACACAGGTATGGAGGTAAGTAACAAACAGAGCTAGTACTAAATAAGAGAACAAGAGACATACGAAAAGAGAATACTAAGTACAAGTCCGAAGTCCAGAGATAAGTCCTGCATGAGAATGCAGCAGAGTTCTTGATGATAGGTCCGGAGGGCCAGAGTTGAACTTGGACGAAATACAGGATATGACAGTATCCCCCTTCTAGGCCTGAACTCCTGAAGGCCTTTAGCGAGGGACAAGGCGGAGTTAGGAAATCAGAGTTTGAAAGTTTATTGATCGCTTTTCGGTACCATATAAAGTCTGTGGTTGCACTGGCCTAACCTTATCACCCACCACCATCATGTCCAGCCTCCACGATGTGACGCAATGATCCAATGAGCACCTGTGGGAGTGCACGGATGATGACGAGGAGATCTGCCAGGCCAAATTCAACAAGTGGCGGCGACGAGTCAAGGCGGAGAAGAAGGCACACAAGGCGGAGGAGGTGCACAAGGTGGAGGAAGAGCGAAAGGCGAAGGAGACACAAAAGGCAGTGGAGGAGGCTCGCCGCAAGGAGGCTGAGGAAGCGGCCAAAAAGAGGGTAAGTGCTTGTTGCTCGCCGGTAGTCATGTTCTAATGAGGACTAGGCGGAGAAGGTCCGAGCAGAGCAGAGCCCCAATAAGGGCAAAGGCAAAGTCCAGCAGCCCTTGCCGGAGTGCAAGTGGTGCGTGAACCGGGGGCTCGAGCGCAAACTTGGGCCCAGCAAGTCCAAGTCATGCACTGGGTGCATTGAGGTCAAATCGAAGTGTGAGTGAGGCAGAGCGGAGAAGACGGAGGGCAGGGCCAACAGGAAGAGACGCGCAGAGGGCAAGTCGCCGAGGGGGAAGAAGAAGAAGGCGAGGTCGGAGATGAAGGGGTCGGAGTCGGACAAGGGGAGGGGAGTTTGGGGGTGGTGGCAGTTGCTCAGCTCCAAGTACCTGCAGAGTTTGGGTACTGGATGCAGCAGCTGCTTAAGAGGCTGGATAGACAGAATGAGCTCCTGAAGGAGCTCGTTGCAGCCAAGGAGTTGAAGGTGCACGGGTGGGCCTCGGACTCAGAGTCTGAGGTCTCCATGTACAAGGAAGGCAGGACGAAGGTGGTGGCGGCAGCAGAGGTGGCGGAGGACCAGGAGAGTTTGGAGGAAGAGAGGGCGGTGGAGGGAAAATGCAACTCAGATGAGTCAATGGAGTAGAATAGGCTGCCTCTATAAATAGTCAAGAAATTTGTATCAAGTTCGCGAGTCAAGCGTTGGAGTGAGGTCCAGGCTTGTCCGGGTAACAGAGATGGTAGTCGTGGACGATTTCGGATGCGTGATCGAGCTCCGTGGCTAAAAGCCAGGAGGTCTCGTCGTCCATACCTTCGTATCCAGACCAACGCACTAGGTACAGTAATTTGCAATTCTTTTTTCGTTGATCTATCTTGGAGTCAAGTATCTTAGAGATCTTGTACTCCGGTTCTCTATCAACTTCTACCGGAGGAGGTGGGGGTTGTACCCGATTGAGGATTGTGTTGGATACAGAGGGCTCCAGTTGGAAGACATGGAATATGGGATGAATGAACTTCATACCATAGAGTCCAGAAGGTGGAGTGTGAAGGAGATGGATCCGGCCTGAGTGATGATTGTGTATGGCCTTAAGTTCTTCTCAGAGAGTTTCTTAGAGGGCTGTGTCGAGCAGAAGTACTTTGCCTTGACGAATACCTGGTCATCGACTTTGAAGTCTGGTGCTGGAGTTCCCTTGGCATCCACAGGTCCTTGGTATCGCTTTTGTGCAGCAGCCATCTCTTCACGGAGGAATGCGTGGAGGGAATCGAGGTTGACAGAGTATTTGTGAGCTCTCTCGGATGTAAGGTCATGCTCGGGGTGAACAGTAATGTTGGGGTGATAACCCTTGTTGGCAAAGAATGGTGAGACTCCAGTGGTAGCACTCGGAGTGTTGTTGTACACGAACTCCGCTAGGAGCAGGAGTTGGGACCAGTTGTCTTGCTGGTAATTACAATAGACTTGGAGGTACTGTTCCAGTGTCTGATTCATTTGTTCTGTCTGACCGTCTCCTTCAGGGTGATAATCAGAGGTGAAATGGAGATGGATGTCCAGGGCCTTACCAAGCGAACATAAGAAATGAGAGACGAATTCCAAACCTCTATCGGAGGTAATGTGGGAGGGGACTCCATGCTTGGAAAAGACATGGAGTAGGAAGAGTTTGGCGAGCTCCAGAGATGTAATTGAATCATGTGTCGGAATGAAAATGCATTGCTTGGATAGGTGATCTACGACTACTAGGATGGCGGTAAATCCGGAGGACACAGGGAGTTGTTCAATGAAGTCCATGGAGATGGAATTCCATGGCTTCTCTGGGATAGGGAGCTGCTTGAGCAGTCTGTATGGTTTGTGCCTCGGAACCTTTGCACGGGCGCAGGTTGTGCAGGATGAGACATAGTCTTTTACGAATGTTCTGATACCTGGCCAAGTATATTCGTGTTGAATAAGTTCCAAGGTCCGGTTCTGGCCGAAGTGTCCGAAGAGGGGATGTTCATGTTTTTACCGGAGGACTTGGGGATGGAGGTCATTGGAGTCCAGTACGTAGATCCTATCGTCTAGGCAGAGGAAGCCATCAGTATCGATAGACCATCGGGAGTCGGAGGGTTCAGAGGTGGATATGTGGATGGAGGCCAGAGGGTTGGAGGGGAGAGCGGAGAGGATGTCACTGTGGAGGGTTTCTTCATCGAAGAGTACACTGGCCCGGAGTACCGGAGCCGCGAGGTAAGTGGCTTGTAGGGATGCAGCGAGTTGCTCCTGAGTGAATATGGGGTGGAAATTGTGAGGGTTGATCCGAGCATAGTGCTTATTCCCCTCTTTGGGATAGACGTCCCAGCATTTAGTGAGGGCATCAGGCATCGCGCTGTAAGGAACTGAAGTTCCTTATGCTCATATCCTATTATTCCACCGACTTCCACATCGCTCCTAATCATATTCCGACAAATCCTAGTCCAACCCGATCCAATCCGATGTAATCCGACATTATCTGTCCGTTTCCAGATCTCCACACATGCAAGATCTATCCGGATCTTTGTTTTTCATTCGGATTGTTTTCTTTTGGTTTCATTGAGCTATCATATCACTTCTACATAGGCCTAGACCCCTTCATAGTGTTCCGCATGGTTTCTATTTACCCGTGAAGGGACGATGTTCTTTTTCTCTTTCTTTGATGTACTTGATTACCGATTGATATTTCCCTTATTAGGAAGAGTCTTGGGTGTTCCCTTGACTATAAAACCCCTGTAGTGCAATGGATAATATATCTTTCACCCATGTGCACTGATCACCCATTTCCTTGCTGCGAAGCCGTGTCTTTGCACACCTTGTCACTTTTCTGCTCATATCTGGTCCTTGTCCTTGACCGGATCTCTCTTATCTCATCACCATCTCATCAAATCCACTCCTGGTTTTTGGATTCCAACATTGAACGTATATTTCTACTTCCCTTTATCTCTACTTTGCTTTCCGGATCATTTTCTCATTATTCTTCCAGATCAGATCTTTCCGGGTTTAGCCCCTATCTTTCCGGATTGCCTTCCGGATTGTGTAGTCAGGTCCTTCGCCCCCACCAACTTCTTTAGGGTCCCTGGGATGAACCTATTCGTACCCTTCTTTCTTATTTTCTAGTATCCCTCTTGCTATTGCAGTACAGACGGGACTAGTGTTTTACAACTGGAGCCCACCGTGAGGGACTCTCCAGAGTTGGTCTAGAAGGATTTACTGACACACCTATTTTTCTATTCTTGGTGACACATCTTCATATCATTTTCCTATCCCCCCTCGAATTTTTCCCACTTCGTTTCTGCCAGACAAGGTTCATCTGGACCCTTTAGACTTTAGTGTGCCTCTGGTATCTGGAAGTTTTTTTAGCACTGCCCTTATCATTTTCCTATCCGAGTTGGCCGATATATCTGAACACATTCCCATTTCTTCATCTTCCCCTTTCGTACCCCTGACAATCCATAGACTCTATTCAGATTCTGGCTAAAATGGCCAGCCCCACATTTCTCATGCCAATCCATGACACTCCCGAAGCACCAGTATTTGATGGTACCTCAGCACTACTCCCAAGATATTTCGATGACATCGACATCCTCAGCGATTGTGCTGGTTTCTCTATTGCAAGAAAGATTAGGTTTGCCATCCGATATGCTGATCTAAGCGAAGCCGAGCTGTGGGAAACACTTCCAGAAGCGTCTGCCCATCCTCCGGATTGGGACGCATTCATTTTGGCCGTTAAAAAGTATTATCCCGGTTGTGAAGATACTAACCAATATTGCCAGACAGATCTCATTCATATAGTTCAGGATTGTCAGATAACACCCATGCACTCCCTAGATGATCTAGGAGAGTATCATCGAGCCTTTCTTCGCATATCCACATGTTTGATCGCTAACAGATGCCTCTCGGAACCTGAGTGTGATTCTCTTTTTCTTAGTGGCTTTCTGGATCCGGTACATGACCACCTTCGACATCGACTCGCAATTGTCAAGCTGAATGTTCATCCGGATGATTCATATGCCATGGAAGACATTTTGGAAGCAGCTAAGTTTCTTCTATCTGGGTCTATGTTTCGTCAACCGCCAATATTGCATACCATGCCTTCCCTGCCATATAACACACCCACTCCTTCATCAGTCTTCCTCATTTCATCTGGTGAGCCTGCTACCACATTTAGACATTCCGACATTCCAGTAGCCATGAATCCGGACCCAGATCCATTGGATGCCTGTGACATCTGTGATATTGACTTAGATGTTTTCAATTTCGACTCAGATGACGAGGGTATTTCATCCTTGGACACCACTACTGACCCAGACTTTCGGACATATCTAGAGGAGGCTTGGCTCATGTATCAGGCAGATAAGGCTGCTGCTGCTAATCCGGTGCTTTCCGGGTTGGATCCAGCTATTGCTACTTCTTCATCTAATAATTTCACCATTCGTCCTTCACTCACTAGCATAGCCTTATCTTTTTCTCAAACATCCGCATCATCTTCATTCACATCCGTTGCTCATCCAGTACAAGTTCTTTCACTTTTCGCTAATTGTTCCGGAAATCTGGAAGACCCGGATCCAGAGCCTGCCATTGCCAGTGCAGATACCATTTTAGCACCCATACCATTATCCGCTTCACCATTACCTTTTCATTTTGACCCGACCACTATAGGAAGTGTTATTTCAAGTAGTCATTTCACTTCGTCTCATCCAGAAGCCACTTCCGCTCCTTTTCCCACGCTCTTCCAGTGCCCGGATCCATCGGGTCCACCGGATCCACCATCTATATTTTTCTTACCATGTTACAAAACTAAATGTTGTCAGATTCAATCTGTTCTCCCAACAATTTGGAACAACTTCAACATTTTTCCCGCACTCTTCCGGGACCCAGATCCATCGGGTCGGTCAGATCCACCATCCGGTTGGTCAGATCCACCAGAAGCACTTCCAGAAAATTTCCTGCCCTCACCAGATGCTCGGAGACCTTTGCGTCATCTAATCTTCCAGTACCCCCAGTTCTGTTTTGCACCAACATCCATGCATTTTCCCATGCACTTCCAGCACCCAGATCCACCGGAAGTGCTTCCAGAATTTTTCCTACCCCCACCATATACTCAGAGACCTTTGCACCCTCTAATCTGCCAGTATCTCCAATCTCGTTTCGCACCGACATTGGTGCATTTTCCCACACACTTCCAGTACCCAGAACCATCGGGTTGGTCGGATCCACCGGAACCACTTCCAGAACTTTCTCGCACTCTGGAAAACTCCCCCATCTTGCTTATTCCTTCCATGCAGAGTCACTTTCCATTCGATCCGGGAACTTTTCCATTTTCAATTCTTTCCGCTATGACCTGGATGTGTTAATCATACCCAGGGCATCATTCCGATGACCAGGAGGTCATCATTCAAAGTCCCCCTCGGGAAAGAGGACTACCCTCTTAGTTTTCTGCGTTTTATTTTCATATTTTCAGATCTGATTTCGCATTGTGCTTTTGACATCTTCTTACACTTTCGAGCTCACATTCAATCACCTTATGCTTATCCGAACCAGATAGACAATCCACTTCATCCTATATATCCGTTTTTACTCGGGTATTCATTCAAGTATCATTTATTTTGATCCGGATTTCATCCGGTACTATGGTATCCACTTGCAGCATTCATACCATTCTGCTCTTCAAACGTGCTCAGGATACAGTACACATTACCTGTCAGTATTTTTCTTCTTCTGATAGTTCCTCATTTCAACCCGAGTCTGCTGGAGAGAGAAGATGCAAAAGTTGATCAAAGAAGACAAGCCGAGTCGGATCCTCATAATGCAATCACATTCCTTTTATTCATTCATATCATCAGTACTTATACTTTCTATCTTGCTTTCAAGTGTGTTCTTTCATTTAGACTTGCACCTTTGGATATCAAGTATGAGTCAGACACAGGTTGGATTGGCTGAACTGGGATCGGACGGATATACTGGCAGGACTTCTGGAGAACTCTAAAGGACATCCATATCATGACAAACATGATGCACTATTCTCCATCCTCTGTGATTTATCATTATACTCTAGTATTGCTTTCGCATGCACCACC